>APFE031620297.1:35748-58495 GCA_000404065.3 Pinus taeda
ATTTTAATTGTTGTCTTATATGTTGATGATGTTATTTTCACAAGTAATGATGATCATCTCATTAAGAATTTTAAATCAGTCATGAAAGAGGAATTTGAAATGACTGACATGGGTTTCTTGAGATACTTTTTAGGCATAGAAGTAGATCAAAATGAGAAAGGAATTTTTATCTCACACGCAAGATATGTAAATCAAGTATTGAGTAGATTTAACATGCAAGAATGCAAGGCAACGATCACTCCCACAGTAATGGGATTAAAACTCAGTAGAGAGGACAGGAGGAAGGATTTTGATCCTAGTTTGTACAAGAGTATTGTAGGCAGCCTTATGTATTTAACAGCAACTAGGCCTGACATTATGTATGCTGTTAGTTTAATTTCCAGATTCATGGAGAGGCCAAAGGAGGCACATTGGCAAGCAGCAAAAAGAATTTTGACGTATGTCAAAGGTACCAAAATGTTTGGAATTTTATATAATACCTCAGAACATTCAGATTTGGTTGGATACACTGATAGCGATTGGGCTGGAAGTGTTGATGATCGGAAAAGCACTTCCAGTTATGCTTTTCATATGGGTTCAGAAGCCATTTCATGGGCTTCTAAGAAGCAGTCCATTGTAGCATTGTCTATAGCAGAGGATGAATATGTGGCAGCTACAGCAACAGCATGTCAAGCAGTTTGGATGAGAAGGATGTTGAGGAGCTTAGGCCAAGAGCAGGCAAAAGCGACAGTGATTTTTGTTGACAATAGCTCAGCTATTGCATTGTCAAAGAATTCAGTGTTTCATAAGAGAACGAAACACATTGATACAAGGTTTCACTACATCAGAGAATTGGTGAACAATGGAGAAATTGTCCTAGAACATTGCAGGACTCATGAACATGTTGCAGACATCTTGACAAAGCCACTGGATCAGAAAAGCTTTGAATTTTTGAGGAAGTGTCTGGGTATGACTGAATGCCCAGCAGTTGAAATTAAAGGGGAGTGTTGAATTTGTAATTTCAACCGCGCCGCCGTACCAACGCCAAAACCGCCACAGAAAACCATAAACCCCCAGTAACCTCATCGGACCACTTTTTGTTTGCAGATTGTTTCCGTACAAACGACTTCGATGAGATATAGTGTTGACGCGTGGATGTGGGGTGACATCACCCTCTGACACTTATCGGATGATAAAAGTCGGTCAAAATTGGTCATCCGATATCCGTCCAATCGCAAGGGAGGTTCTCCGCCGTTGATTGATCCAAGGTGCATACGGGGCCTGCATCAAGTAAATGTTGCCTGGAGTAATAGTTTTGTTCGACCAGAATTTTAAAAGACATTTAATGAAGTTTAATGTTAGTCGTAGATTTTAGGTAATACATTTAATGTTTTTTTACGGCAAGTAATATTTCTTTTATACGAAAGTATGGGGGTATGTAATTTTTATTAATTGCATATGAATCGTATGACATATTTTTTTTGTATGAGAGTTGACTTCTAGTTCAGTATCGCACACGGGGAGGAGAAGAACTGGGGTTCGCGGGAGCGAATAGAAAACCAAGGGAGAGCACTGTAGAGCGAACAAAAATTGAAACCAGAGCAAACTTGCAGCAGCAAATGATCATTTGAAATCCCTGTCACAGGTGCTTGCAGTTTTGTTGAATCGAATGGGAATGGAAAAGTTTTTTTTTATATGTAATGTTAAAGGCTAGAATTTTGAAATGTAATGAGAAATTTCACACGAGTGAATGTGAAATTTTTTTATTTTATAGCAGTAAACTCATGTAATAAAATTGTTTTCACAGCAGTAAATGTGTAAATGTAAAAGCCCATTTTTACAGCAGTAAATGTGAATGAAGATTTTACACAGCAATGTAAAAATCATTTGTAATAGAGGCAGAGTAATTTAGTTTTTGGTGAATCCCTCACAGTAAGAGGAAGAAATATGTATCAGAGTTTTTATTAATGAATATAAAGGTTTTATTGGTGTGAAAATCTCTGTTCTCAGAAATTTTATTTTGCTTCCCTGTGCAAAAGATCCTGAGGAGGAAAAACAGAGCATTGATTCTGTGTTCAGTTAATGTTTGTTTTTGGGATTTTACCAGAAAAATCCCCAACAACCAGCAGGAACCTTCGCTCACTTGACACCTTCCTATGGAAGGTTACTTTGCACATTCCGATTTTATTTCTTTAAAATTCGTCAAAAATTTATTGAAATCACAAATTTAATGAGTAAACCCTCTTTTGTGCTTTTCAGAGTACATTGGAAATTCCAATTGAAACTATTTCATTTGTTATTCCTAGAGTTAATACGCAACCAGGTGATTCATTGATAGTTATTGGCGTAATCAATTTGACTCTCGACATCTGAGCTCAGTTGTATTCTAAACCAGATAAAATACCGAGATTCTTGGTCCACTAGGCAAATGTTGCCTATCATTAAAAGTCCTCAATAGTTGTACGTAGAGGTAGTGGTAATGGATCTAAATTATTCCAATCCACATGAATGTCGAGAGAACTCATTCCTCCCATATTCCATTTTTTTCGATTTAATTACAAATTCTCTGGCAATTTTCATTAATAGTGTATTTTTTTGCTGTCATATTTTCGGTTTCTTCATGGTCCACTCAATCTGCAACAAAACTCAATTTGAATCAAGGAGATTCCTGAATTCCTTGCACTGTTTGGCAAAATCGTTCAACTATTGAGCACTCCAAGTCGGTCAATCGTCACACGCAGTCATGATTGAAGAATTCAAACCAAATCGATCTAGAAGAATTTGAATGTGCCAATATTAGTTTGATAGTGCTCTCTTTACATATAAAAGTTAGTTACGCCGTAAGGCGTTTCCCTTTGAGAAACACTCCCCTGAAATGCCACTTTGTCACCTTTAGCACCCTTTGATCAATTGTTAGACGATTCAAGAAATTTTAACCATTAGATCTCATCACCGCCACAACTCCTTCGACTGTCAAGCGCATGAACCCGAACCGCCTGAACTATGAGCCTAAAACCCCATAGACGCAGCCCATTTTCTCAACGCTTCCCCTTTTTTCTGCATAAAGTTGGCCACATGAAAAAGAATGTGGAGTAGAGATGCCATTACTGCATGAATGGTCACAACCGGTGGTGGCTGCTTTGTTTATCTGCGCAGGAATGCCGACAGTAGCAGAATCTTTTTCATATGTAATGCCATATTTTGAAACATGCCCTTTAAAATTATTGGGAGTTTGATTTCTATGGTGGCATTCCTCCCCTGTACTCGTTCTAGAAACCCATACAATTTTTCTTTCCAAACGGTTGCATCAACTTTTTGTTGATGGCATCCGTGCCCAGAGGGAATTCTGCCCTTCCGATCAAAGTACCATTCCATCATTTTCCTTTAAATTTTTTCAATTGAGCACGCCCATTGCTATTTTATCAATTTTATGGAGATATGTGTGCGGTGATATTGCTTGTTTTTTGCAGAGAGGGGATGAGCAGCAGATCGAATCCCCATAGCGAACAATTGGAGTTGTGGGTCGATCCATTCATGGGGACTTGGACGAAGAGATTTATGGATTGCATCGTAAGGTTTCCCAGCTCAAAAATGTAGACCAGCATCCCATATTTGTTAAACCTTGTTTATCTACAAACCCCAATAAAGGGATCCTGTATTGAGTTCTGTAATGAAATTTCTCTATAATTTTCGAAGTGGTTTGTGAAGGTAATCTTGGCCTTTTGTATTATTTTCATCAACTTCCAGATAGCTCAGAAGATAGAGTTAGAGGCTAGGTTCCAAAATGGGTTTCTCACCGAGCTGGTAAGGGTGAATTCTCTCAATATTTCCTTTTCTTGAAAATGATGGTCAAACTTATCAAAAATGTAATCATATCACAAATATAGGATCACCATCTCAGGAATTTAGGGAAAACTATGCAAGAAAAAGAATAAAAAGAGAGGACAGCCTCATGCTTAAAATTCTAATCGGTAAATTGTCTGCAGGGTAACATATCAGAACAAAACTTACACGACTGGTGCTAAGCCTGATGGGTTTCTGTTCTACCAGCGTTGCATAGGGCTTACACTGTCCCTTACCCCTTTTTGACATGCCATTCGGGTGGGGCAGACGAGAGCAAGAAAAAAAACCCGAATGGATGGCTTAATTTTTACATTTGGGCTACCTATTTTTTTGTTAAATCCCATGTAAAATAGAATGTGGTGTACATTATTGTTCCAGTGACAGAAAATTGAAGCATATTTTGAGACATTAAGAAAATAATGTAGGACTGTATTCATGGTCTCAGCAATCGGCTTTTAATTATGATAAAAATGTGAAACCTCGCTATTGGATTACTGTGTCGACCAAAAACATATCATTTGAGGCTTTTCAATTGAATTTGTGTGAAATGCAGACTTTAGGCTGGAATTTGGCATTCAATAACTTATTTTTGTAGGGAAGAGAAGTCTCTCAAAAAAATCAAAACAAAACAAAAATGTATTTCCAAACTCTGTTTGAGAGTTAATAAATTACAGAACTGAGGATATTTTGAGTATATATTTTTTTACCATAAAGGATTGATATCGGAACCTTATTTTATTATTATTTATATAATAATTCCGTTTTTATTGTTTAAGCAATTGTCCTCTCTTTCATTATAAAAATAAATTGAAGGAAACCTGCAAAATGTGCTATGTATCTTAAGAATTTTCATGTGAACTATAACCTATAGGCCAGTGAGTTGCCAAACGGTAGATAGATCGGATTGGTTTGTGCATATTGTTTCAATATCGATACTTCTGTAACATTGGGCTGGTTCTGCTATTTGTTGATCACTATTAAGTGCCTTCACACAAAGCGCTATGTGAATCGGCATGTCAATGCTCTATTTGAAGCAATAGGCCAGTTAGCTGCCAAACGGTAGATAGATCGGTTCTATTTTAGATCGGTAGATAGATCAGAGGTTTGTTGTAGTTTATATGATAAGTTGTCATCCATAACCAATGTTTCAAGTCATTGAACTGAGTTCACTTCAATAATCTCCTCTTCCCTCATTCCTTCTCCTTTTTAAATATAGCGCTTTGTTGTAGGATCTTATCTTATATCTTTGACCCTGCTACCACTCCCATGGTTTAGTTTGTGTGGACTCTGGAGGACCACTACTTTAAATTAGATTTGTGCATGATCATTAATTAAACTAGGGTTCAGTATTCATGGAGCTCTATAGCTTTGTATTGGAATCATGCATGGCCATTACTTAAAATTTCATGCTTGTCCATATCAGCAATTTTTTGAATATTAACAGGCTATGCATATATATTGTTGCAGTTTCTGACCAATAATGGTGGGCTGTAAGTCATATACCCTGTTCCAAGGTAAAATAGGGTACTAATTGGTGAAGGCATTTTTTCCCTTAAATCATGTGAGCTTTTGTTATTTTGAAGTAACTTCATTTTGTTTTTGGCTTGTGAAGCTTAGAGCTCTAATATAACTCCATGCCTATTATGCACTGATACTCTCTCTGGGTAAGGGTGAATTCTCTCAATATTTCCTTTTCCTGAAAATGATGGTCAAACTTATAAAAAATGTAATCATATCACAAATATAGGATCACCATCTCAGGAATTTAGGGCAAACTATGCAAGAAAAAGAATAAAAAGAGAGGACAGCCTCATGCTCAAAATTCTAATCGGTAAACTGTCTGCAGGGTAACATATCAGAACAAAAATTACACGACTGGTGCTAAGCCTGATGGCTTTCTGTTCTACCAGAGTTGCATAGGGCTTACACTGTCCCTTACCCCTTTTTGACATGCCATTCGGGTGGGGCAGACGAGAGCAAGAAAAAAAACCCCAATGGATGGCTTAATTTTTACATTTGGGCTACCTATTTTTTTTAAATCCCATGTAAAATAGAATGTGGTGTACATTATTGTTCCGGTGACAGAAAATTGAAGCATATTTTGAGACATTAAGAAAATAATGTAGGACTGTATTCATGGTCTCAGCAATCGGCTTTTAATTATGATAAAAATGTGAAACCTCGCTATTGGATTACTGTGTCGACCAAAAGCATATCATTTGAGGCTTTTCAATTGAATTTGTGTTAAATGCAGACTTTAGGCTAGAATTTGGCATTCAGTAACTTATTTTTGTAGGGAAGAGAAGTCTCTCAAAAAAATCAGAACAAAACAGAAATGTATTTCCAAACTCTGTTTGAGAGTTAATAAATTACAGAACTGAGGATATTTTGAGTATATATTTTTTTACCAGAAAGGATTGATATCAGAACCTTTTTTATTATTATTTATATAATAATTCCGCTTTTATTGTTTAAGCAATTGTCCTCTCTTTCATTATAAAAAGAAATTGAAGGAAACCTGCAAAATGTGCTATATATCTTAAGAATTTTCATTCCCACTTAGTTTCTGGTATATCATGGGGTTGTAAAAGTCCAGCCGGGTGATGATGTTTAGCTTTAACCTGTTGACATTCTAAACATCGAGCCACAAACATTGTTATATCCTTTTTCATTCCTGTCCAGAAAAATAGTTGTTTTATGATTATGATGTTATGCCAAGATATTTTGACATATTCGTTTACTACATGATTATAGGTAATTGATGTTGATGTTATAACTTATGATGATAGCATATAGTATTCATAATATTGCTATGATGAATGTTCTCATGATGACATGCAAAAATTTGGTATATGGATAAATTTCTATGGTATCAGAGCAATTCCGTTTCTGGGTTTGTTTTTGATGTTTCGCTACTTCTCTAAATAATTACCGCAATTCATCTTGCACAACTCTGAACTCTATCTCTATATTTCGTTATTGGCTGATAATGTATTTTTTTAATAAGATGCATGTAATTTTTTTTTATTATTTCATAATGAGAGCAGTGTCGTTGGTTATCGTTATTGAATGATGGGTCTATTTTATTCACTTTAAGATGTAATCAGTTCAAGGTCTTCAAGAAGCAGGTGTTGGATAGCATTACAAAACACGGTAAATGAACCTTTAATGGCTTTGTGAACTCTGATCTAATGTGCTCTGTTGCAGTCTTTTATTCAGGCCATTAACAATAAAATCAGTTGCTGCAGTTTCAGATCCGTGTGGGAATTTGAATACTGGCTAGTCCAGCCTAAGCCCATCTGAACGACTTTGGTAGCATTTGCTTACTTTTTTTTTTCAAATGTGTGTTTTCGTTTAATATTTGTTCATTATTATAATTACTGCTATATAACGTGTTTAAAGGCCGTTTACATGGTTTGTTCATTATTATAATTAAATTTGAATAAAATGCTTGATGGGGATGATTTTATATCCGGAGGGTCTTGCTTGGATCACTATCCTAGTTATTTGTTTTTTTTTGGTACTCTTAAGACGCATCTTTTTGGGCTGCTGTAGTTCTGCTTTGCAGGAATAGTATTTGAGTATTATGATATTATCTGCTATAGTTTTTACTTGTGGTTTATGTTTTGTGTATACAATATTGAACAGGGTACCACTCTGCTCTGCAGTGCATTGACTATTGCTATGCCTTTTGTGGATGCTTCGAATTTAAAATGCATGTTTATGCCCACAATATATCTGTTAATTCCTGCAATGTGTCAGGCGATGGAAAACTATTTCTCGACAGCATGCTACGATGGTTATATTAAGTCAGCGCTTTGCTGTCTTGATTCCTTTCAAATACCCTTGCACTTTGCCCAAGTTGACATGTTTTGTTTCTAATCGATTATATTTATGCCTTATTTTTCTTGAATTATGGAATTGGTCTCTAGATACAATCGCTACGAAACAGAATGAGTGGGAATTCTGATAATCAATGTTACGAGAAAAAAAACTTTTGCCTTTAATGGTATTTTTGTTCAATGTCATGGCTGGTTTTATAGATTTCACGTCTGCCTCCTTAACCACTCTGACATATAGAAATCCCCTTTTGGGGTTCATTGATTTTGTGCATACTCAACATCTGAACTTTTATCCAAATTTGTATTCTAATCTCTGTTGTACTTATAATATTCTTCCATCAAAAAGGGCATAATTTCTAATTGCAATCTTTGTACCTTTTCTTTCTTCATTACAAATCACTGTGATATCCTTGGTGATAGGCCTGACACGGCTTTATGCTTGCCAGGGTCACTGTAGCTGTGAATAGCACATCTTTCTGTATCGTAAGTCCTTCAAGGTGTCAACTTTGGTATTGATCTGTTCTTTCTTGTATTATGTAGTGAATCTGGTAAGCCAGGATTGTGAAAGGAAAAGATGTAAATAAAAAAAGGAAAAAATTACCACAAGATTCGGGGACGACTCTCCTCCCAACCGTAGGCTCAATTGTGCATGATTCTGCTACGACTGGCCACCCCCGAGCCCTCAATCAACGACTACTGCCAGTATTCCTACGTCTTAGAAAGACAGAACCTCAGGATGATCAACCCCTCCCATCCTCCTCATCATTCTTTAAATAGAACAAAACATTGGAAGGGAAACCACATGCACACCTTCCATGTGTTTGCATGCCACATGCCCACCCTCCAAGTGTCGGCATGCTAATTTTTGATAATTTTCTTGTTTTATTATGGTTATTACTATTTTATTTTTTTATTTTTATTATTATTTGTTATTTTGGTTATTACTATTTTTATTTTTTATTATTTATCTTTTTTTTATTTATTTATTATTTTATTAGATTTATTTATTTTTATTCATTATTTTTTATTATACTTATTATTTTGTATTATTCTTATTAGTTATTATTTATTTATTATTTATTAAGTGGTTTATTTATATTCATTATTATTATTATTATTATTTTATTATTAATTATTATTTTTGTCATTATTTTTATTAATTCTTATTATTTATTATTTATTATAAGGGAGGGATGTTACATATTCTCCCTTTAAGGAACTTCGTCCCAAGAAGTTTTTTTTTTTTTCTTATTTTTATTTTTTATTTTTTTTATTAGTTTTTATTATTTATTATTTTTTTTACTTCATGTTGCCAACACCCTCTGCTGAACTAGTTATAACCAGCAGGCATCGAAAGTCCCCAACACCCCGGGAAATCTCAAGGAATCTCTGTCCTTTTCCCACTTTCGGCACCAGGCTAAGCCTGACCCGGTCTGTATCATAGTCGAAGGCTGGCCTCAAGGCTCGCACCTGACTCAGACCTCATCTGCCCCAAGGGAGGCATCCGGTCCGGTACTCAATGACCACGGGCATCTCGCAGGCTGGCCCACTCCCTCCACAACTACTAAGGCGCACAGCTACAGGCAGCGAATTCCTTTACATCCCTTCGAGACTTCGGCATCCCAATCCAATAACAAGCACCTGGCCTGGAACATCAGGCACTCGGCCTTCTCAAGATGGTCCCATAGCTCTTCAAGAGCTATCCATCAAGAGCTATACATAAGACAAAGGAATCACTAGCATATGTAGTGTTGATTGAGTCTGTCCCCAGCCCATATGATGTTACATATTCTCCCTCATGCGTATGGGCTCGCACGAGATCATTAAATAAACCAAACGATAGATAGATCGGATTGGTTTGTGCATACTGTTTCAATATCGATACTTCTGTAACATTGGGCTAGTTCTGCAATTTGTTGAGCACTATTAAGTGCCTTCACACAAAGCGCTATGTGAATCGGCATGTCAATGCTCTCTTTGAAGCAATAGGCCAGTTAGCTGCCAAACGTTAGATAGATCGGTTCTATTTTCGATCGGTAGATAGATCAGTGGTTTGTTGTAGTTTATATGATAAGTTGTCATCCATAACCAATGTTTCGAGTCATTGAACTGAGTTCACTTCAATAATCTCCTCTTCCTTCATTCCTTCTCCTTTTTAAATATAGTGCTTTGTTGTAGGATCTTATCTTATATCTTTGACCCTGCTACTCCCATGGTTTAGTTTGTGTGGACTCTGGAGGTCCACTGCTTTAAATTGGATTTGTGCATGATCATTAATTAAACTAGGGTTCAATATTCGTGGAGCTCTATAGCTTTGCATTGGAATCATGCATGGCCATTACTTAAAATTTCATGCTTGTCCATATCAGCAATTTTTTGAATATTAACAGGCTATGCGTATATATTGTTTCATTTTCTGACCAATAATGGTGGGCTATAAGTCATATACCCTGTTCCAAGGTAAAACAGGGTACTAATTGGTGAAGGCATTTTTTTCCTTAAATCATGTGAGCTTTTGTTATTTTGAAGTAACTTCATTTTGTTTTTGGCTTGTGAAGCTTAGAGCTCTAATATAACTCCATGCCTATTATGCACTGATACTCTCGCTGGGTGTTGGGAAGTATGTACCAGCCTCTGAAGAAGCTTCGATGATCACATTCCATGTGACCCGGTGTACACTCCTAGTTACTTTTGCTTTAAATGTTTCATTCAAGGCAGGTCAAGAGACAATGAACGCAAAATGGTAAAAGTTTATCATTTCCTCTTTGCAGGCTCTAATAGGAGAGCAGGTCTTATCCTTTAAATTAGTGTTTTATAGGGTACTGTGACGGCAAGAACTCCGTAATCATACCTTGCATCCAATTTAAGTCAAGGCTAAAATATAACCAAATCAGTTTTCAGTTCAATCTTTCTTTTCTTCTGAGTTGGGTGAGTGTATGCATGGTGGGGGCTGACATGGGATTTCTTTGTCTTCTGTGACTAGTTCGCCTTTCATAAATTTGAAAGTAAGCCTCCTTTAAATTCCTGCTTGTTACGATGATCCTAAAGTGAGTGTATGCATGGTGGGGGATGAGATGGGATTTCTTTGTCTTCTGTGACTAGTTCGCCTTTCATAAATTTGAAAGTAAGCTTCCTTTAAATTCCTGCTTGTTACGATGATCCTAAATTAGATGAGAGTCTGCACATGATCGAAGCTGTCTTTATAAGTGCTTGATTATTAACATTACGATCTTAATGCTTATTAATGCGCATTCAACACCTTGTTGGTTTACATTGTTTGATTGCTTCTGTTATTGAGCAATTCGATGCACATCTCCAACTTTCTGAGTGATTAGTTGTAATCAAAATTCTCAAACACTCTATCAAATGTACAGAATCTATGATTAACAAACAGACGATTAAGGAAAAAATCAACTTTCCACCTTCAAGAGATACTATGGGCATAATATCCATGATAAGAAGTTTGAAGGGAAAGTAAAGTTATGCTATGTAAGTGATGATAATGTTGTGCTGCAATTTTGTTGGTATTATGTAGGTATCAGTTTTTGATGATGATAGGCGAAAAAAGTATGGATTCATGGACTCAAACTTGACATTTTAACACATATCTAGGCTGTAGAAGCCAACCAAAACACGAGTGTTATGTCTTCTTCGTTAGAATATTTTGCTGTTAGAATGCTAAAATCATCTGGGACTCATATTTTTTATTGTCGTTTTCATAGCTTGCAGAAATGTATATTTACAAAGTTATATGTTGATAATTCATAATACATTTACTTCATTTTAACTTTTTAAATGCAGTTGCAGGCTTATGAAGGGAAGATAGGGTCTATAAGTGTTTTTGATACTCCAATTTCTGCATTCTAAATTGTTCTTTCCATGCGAATTCCTTTCATTTTATTTGAGGTAGAAGTCATTGCCACATTGATGCCTCAAATGTGGATTTGATAATGACACTTCATTGGAAATCTCACTAGAATGTTCACAAACAACCTTAACTAGCTTTTAGCACAGGAAATATATATTATGCCACACTTAAAATTAATCAGAAAAAAATAGTATTCCAGTGTCAAGAAAGCAGGATATTGTAAAATTGTTCATTTTTAGTAGCCTTCAACATAATGTTTCCTTATATAACATGCTTTTAATCTTCTTGTATGGTTGAGACTTTTCTTATGTTGAAGGTTTCAGTTGTTCTATGCTTAGACCAATTTCAGTCCTTTCCAAGTAAACAAGAGAAAAAGACAGTTTAGAATTGCACTTTTCCTGAACTAAAGTTTGAGCATACAGTATTAATTTGTCTAGCAACTTTTGCAGCACGCTCTCCAGTTCTTCTACTTGGGACTTGTCATCATGGTATCGGGATGGTTTGGTATGTTCCAATCCAATTCACAACTTTTGTTTGTCATGGTTTGGTGTGTGATTATTGGTTTGAATATTTTGCAAGTAAAAAGAGAATATTAGACAAGGGGTTTTCATACCCGTACTTAGTTAAAGTTCACTTCAATTTTTTATTTATATTTTTGGTTTTATAATTTAAAATAAATACATCAACTGAACACACGGCCTATACCTTCTAGAGTAGTTGATATTTTGTATCATTTTCCTTCTAGCAAACAATCTACAGTGTTGAATAGCTGAAAATAAGTTTTGTTTGGTATGGGATTTATGCAGGAGGTCTCATGTTGGATGCAAACAGTGGGAGCGACAATCCAGGCTCGCATGAGAATGCAATATATTTTAAAATCTGTTTTGAGCCAAGGATGTTACTTCTTTTGACACGAAGAGACCAGCACTGGAGAAATTATCAGTTCTAATCTCTACAGATATAGTAGTTATACAAGATGCAATTAGTGACAAGGTATATATCCTAAATTTGTAGATGAGAATGAGTTTGTATTGGTGATTGCTCCTGTTGTATGACAATTAGGTGCATCATCAATAATTAATTGAATGACATGACACAACCCAATTTTTGTAATGGTTTTCGGTAAGAGCTACGGAATATTAGCAACAGTGTCACCAAATGTTGAATCATGGGCTGCATGGAAGACCACATTATGAATGGACACAATAAGAACATTTATGATTTATCGATGACATGATTTCAAAATTTGTCCAATGAGCAGATACAATGGATAATCCATATTCTCTTCAAGCATTTGTACATTGTCTTAGAGCTCTCTAGATTTTGGATTTTTCCTTGCTAAGTAACTTGGTTTTGGCTTTCTCATACCTGGGGCTGATGTATCCTTAAGGGGCATTGTTGATGGCACTAACAATCTCATTTCAATGAGGGGAGTGAAGAACATTGAAATTTGAATGGTATACCACATGAATAGAGAAATCTCATCGCTTTCACATTCATCTCACCCCTGGCACCATTATTAAGGAAATCTACTATTGTCCCATGCCCTCTAAGCATGGTTGTGGAACAACTTGCACTAGGATATTGACTGAACAATCTAGATCTGGCACTGGATTGAACCTTTTGTTTCTTATTACCATGCTTTCTTTGTGCTTCTTCATCTTCCCAAATGTATTTTTCTCTAACTTCCTTTGGTACTGATTCCGAGGGTTTTAAATCCAACCATATCCCATGGAGATGCCTCCTCCCATGGTATATAAGGCAGTGCAAGATTTTCCCTGATTACATCCATGATTGCATATAAATTTAGTGGTCCCACCTTCTTTGCCAGCTTTACATTTTGTGACAAAACATAAAGCATCTAGGCTGTAGAAGCCAACCAATACACTAGTGTTATGTCTTCTTAGTTAGAATATTTTGCTACTAGAATGCTAAAATCATCTGGGACTCATATTTTTTATTGTCGTTTTCATAGCTTGCAGAAATGTATATTTACAAAGTTATATGTTGATAATTCATAATACATTTACTTCATTTTAACTTTTTAAAACGCAGTTGCAGGCTTATGATGGGAAGATAGGGTCTATAAGTGTTTTTGATACTCCAATTTCTCCATTCTAAATTGTTCTTTCCATGCGAATTCCTTTCAATTTATTTGAGGTAGAATTCATTGTCGCATTGATGCCTCAAATGTGGATATGATAATGGCACTTCATTGTAAATCTCACTAGAATGTTCACAAACAACCTTAACTAGCTTTTAGCACAGGAAATATATATTATGCCACACTTAAAATTAATCAGAAAAAAATAGTATTCCAGTGTCAAGAAAGCAGGATATTGTAAAATTGTTCATTTTTAGTAGCCTCTCCTTCTCAATAAATAATTTTTTATTTAATAGTGAACATAATGTTTCCTTACATAACAAGCTTGTAACCTTCTTGTATGGTTGAGACTTTTGTTATGTTGAAGGTTTCAGCTGTTCTATGCCTAGACCAATTTCAGTCCTTTCCAAGTAAACAAGAGAAAAAGACAGTTTAGAATTGCACTTTTCCTGAACTAAAGTTTGAGCATACAGTATTAATTTGTCTAGCAACTTTTGCAGCACGCTCTCCAGTTCTTCTACTTGGGACTTGTCATCATGGTATCAGGATGGTTTGGTATGTTCCAATCCAATTCACAACTTTTGTTTGTCATGGTTTGGTGTGTGATTATTGGTTTGAATATTTTGCAAGTAAAAAGAGAATATTAGACAAGGGGTTTTTGTACTCGTACTTAGTGAAAGTTCACTTCAATTTTTTATTTATATTTTTGGTTTTATAATTTAAAATAAATACATCCACTGAACAGGCCGCTATACCTTCTAGAGTAGTTGATATTTTGTATCATTTTCCTTCCAGCAAACAATCTACAATGTTGAATAGCTGAAAATAAGTTGTTTGTATGGATTTATGCAGAGGTCTCATGTTGGATGTAAACAGGGGAGCGACAATCAGCTCGCATGAGAATGCAATATTTAAAATCTGTTTTGAGCCAAGATGTTACTTTTTTCGACACGAAGACCAGCACTGGAGAAATTATTAGTTCTATCTCTACAGATATAGTAGTTATACAAGATGCAATTAGTGACAAGGTATATATCCTAAATTTGCAAATGAGAATGAGTTTGTACTCTCTTAAAATTATGGTTGTGCATTTTATTTTGTTTTGCATATTGACATTGTGATATAAGAAAAAACTAAAAGTCAAAAAGCTCAAATTGTTTTTTGGTCAAAGGTGTAAGAGTTGTGTACATATGCTCACCAGCATCTTTTTTTGCCCCTATTCCTTGTTTCCTGTGACTCTGGTAAGTCAACCTAAGGAACTAGTAAATTTACAAACCAAGAGTTTTTAAGTTTTTAAAAGCAATAAAGAAATTTTCCAAAATTGAAATTAGTCATTAGGGCTGGAAATATATACAACATTCTCACTAAGGATTGCACTTGCGGATGTTTTCTTGGGCATCAGGTACATGACAAAAGTTGACTTGTGCCAAAACTAATTCAATTTGTCTTTCACTATATTGCATCTAATTTTAGTGTCAAGGGGACAGGGAGATGAAAGGACAGATTTCAGCGAAGGCTGGAAGGTACCCCATATTTCTAAAAGACATGCAACTGGGATGGCATAGTTTTACTTGAAAACATATAAAAATAAAAAATCATAGATTCTAGAACCTAGGATGATGATACAACTCAATAAAAATAGCAATTTTCAAATATTACGTCTAAAAGACTTTGTTTATGTTGATATTGAGGTAATATGTAACAAATTTGGTCCTTGCAAGCTTAAGTAGCTCCAACTTAGAATGAGTGTGGAAAATGTATTAATTAGCTTCATCAATGGTGATGAATTTTAATTTTTTCCCTCTTTTGTACAAGGTATTCATTCATCATTTGCTAGGATTCAACTTAATAATATCATGCATCAAAGGCTCACTGTATGCACCAAAACCTAGAACAAACACGTGAGGATTTACATACTCAATGATTGCTTTTGTTGCCTTGCAATTAGGTGCATCTGGTGATTGCTGCTGCTGTATGACAATTAGGTGCATCATCAATAATTAATTGACTGACATTACACAACCCAATTTTTGTAATGGTTTTTGGTAAGAGCTATGGAATATTAGCAACAGTGTCACCAAATGTTGAATCATGGGCTGCATGGAAGACCACATTATGAATGGACACAATAAGAACATTTATGATTTATCAATGACATGATTTCAACATTTTTCCAATGAGCAGATACAATGGATAATCCATATTCTCTTCAAGCATTTGTACATTGTCTTAGAGCTCTCTAGATTTTGGATTTTTCCTTGCTAAGTAACTTGGTTTTGGCTTTCTCATACCTGGGGCTGATGTAACCTTAAGGTATATATCCTAAATTTGCAAATGAGAATGAGTTTGTACTCTCTTAAAATTATGGTTGTGCATTTTATTTTGTTTTGCATATTGACATTGTGATATAAGAAAAAACTAAAAGTTAAAAAGCTCAAATTGTTTTTTGGTCAAAGGTGTAAGAGTTGTGTACATATGCTCACCAACATCTTTTTTTGCCCCTATTCCTTGTTTCCTGTGACTTTGGTAAGTCAACCTAAGGAACTAGTAAATTTACAAACCAAGAGTTTTTAAGTTTTTAAAAGCAATAAAGAAAGTTGCCAAAATTGAAATTAGTCATTAGGGGTGGAAATATATACAACATTCTCACTAAGGGTTGCACTTGCGGATGTTTTCTTGGGCATCAGGTACATGAAAAAAGTTGACTTGTGCCAAAACTAATTCAATTTGTCTTTCACTATATTGCATCTAATTTTAGTGTCACGGGGACAGGGAGATGACAGGACAGATTTCAGCGAAGGCTGGAAGGTACCCCACATTTCTAAAAGACATGCAACTGGGATGGCATAGTTTTACTTGAAAACATATAAAAATAAAAAAACATAGATTCTAGAACCTAGGATGATGATACAACTCAATAAAAATAGCAATTTTCAAATATTACGTCTAAAAGACTTTGTTTATGTTGATATTGAGGTAATATGTAACAAATTTGGTCCTTGCAAGCTTAAGTAGCTCCAACTTAGAATGAGTGTGGAAAATGTATTAATTGGCTTCATTCATCATTTGCTAGGATTCAACTTAATAATATCATGCATCAAAGGCTCACTGTATGCACCAAAACCTAGAACAAACACGTGAGGATTTACATACTCAATGATTGCTTCTGTTGCCTAGCAATTAGGTGCATCTGGTGATTGCTGCTGCTGTATGACAATTAGGTGCATCATCAATAATTAATTGACTGACATTTCACAACCCAATTTTTGTAATGGTTTTTGGTAAGAGCTATGGAATATTAGCAACAGTGTCACTAAATGTTGAATCATGGGCTGCATGGAAGACCACATTATGAATGGACACAATAAGAACATTTATGATTTATCAATGACATGATTTCAACATTTTTCCAATGAGAAGATACAATGGATAATCCATATTCTCTTCAAGCATTTGTACATTGTCTTAGAGCTCTCTAGATTTTGGATTTTTCCTTGCTAAGTAACTTGGTTTTGGCTTTCTCATACCTGGGGCTGATGTAACCTTAAGGGGCATTGTTGATGGCAATAACAATCTCATTTCAATAGGGGGAGTGAAGAACATTGAAATTTGAATGGTATAACACATGAATAGAGAAACCTCACTACTTTCACATTCATCTCACCCCTAGCACCATTATTAAGGAAATCTACTATTGTCCCATGCCCTCTAAGCATGGTTGTGGAACAACTTGCACTAGGATATTGGCTGAACAATCTAGATCTGGCACTGGATTGAACCTTTTGTTTCTTATTACCATGCTTTCTTTGTACTTCTTATTACTGTGCTTTCTTTATGCTTCTTCATCTTCCCAAATGCATTTTGCTCTAACTTCCTTTGGTACTGATTCTGAGGGTTTTATATCCAACCATATCCCATGGCGATGCCTCCTCCCATGGTATATAAAGTAGTGCAAGATTTTCCCTCATTACATCCATGATTGCATATAAATTTAGTGGTCCCACCTTCTTTGCCAGCTTTACATTTTGTGACAAAACATAAAGCATACGCCACCTGAGGAATACTTTTTTCAAGTCTTTGATGGATAACCTGCAATAGAATGAGGGAGAAGGAAGGGGAAGAGTATGAGAAGGAACAAATCTACAAACAAACAACACAAAGGAAAAATACAACAGGGAATGGGATTGGGTCTTTCCAGACTTCCTCGTCAATCCTTCGGTGAGCTGCAGTCTAGGTATGGGAATCAGTTTTTTGTATCGGAAGAGGGCTATTAGTCAGCTCTTTTGAATACAATTGATGCCATCAAGCAATGCATTGTTAGGGAAGAGGGATGCAATAACGTGCCTGGTTTGACAGATATGCTATACTTTTTAACTCTTGCGACATCCATTGCTGGGGGTTGTGTGTTTGGGTTTGTTGCCCTGCTTAGCCCTTAGGGCAGAGTGGAGGGTTCATGGTAGTGGGTTGTTCTTCTTTCTCCTCTGTGGGTATTGTTATTTGCTTTGTTTGGGATACTTCCAATTGTGCGGAGAACTTCGGATTGGGAGCCTTTGGTAAAGAACAACTTATGGTTTTGAGGAGCAGTTGCTGCTTTTTATCTGACACCCATCTTTGGAAAATGACCCATTGAGAAAAAATGATTTAACTCTGATATAGAAGTCTGGGAATTTTTTATTTTGCAGAAGTTCAAGGCTCAAATGCAACTCATGTTTATTATTATCCTCGGGAGGGTTGCAATGGCTGCTTATAATTTTTTTCAATGTAGCCTTATCTTAAGGGTTGGCCTTGTGGCATATCTGAACTTGTCTCTCTTATATGGGACTATTAATCCATTGTTTGCATCGAAGGAAATGGAGATATAACACTGAGAGTGATCATGCAGGACTGCATCGATTAATGGGTCTCCTTCACATATCCACCATGCTCTGTAGTGACTCTAATTAGCTGTAAAGTTCCCAAGTCTGACATTCTCTATGCTCAGTAGCCCTGTTATTTTTTTATTCTACTTTTAGTTACATTCAGCAGAGAATAAATTTCGTTTTGATTTGTGTAAACTAAACCTTTTATTGCAGGCATTATATTGTTTTTTATTTCAGGATGTGGTTACTCCAGACTCATGAATTTTCTAAATGTATGGCAATGAGGCCTTCCCCTATAGCTTATAGGTATGTCATTCTTGTGTTTACTACTTCATTTTACATTCCCGTGGTGTGGAAATTACCGTCTCGTCTAATTTTCATGGGCTTGGATGTGGCAGAGGATGTGTGCTGAAATCGTCGAGTTGGTTCAAGTATTCGTGGGACAAGAGAACAATGGATTCCATTACTATCATGGTGAAATCTTTCAAGTCTGCATTTATCATTTTTCCCTCAATTCCTTGTTATTTTCGTTTTGCTTTCCTCAAGGGAACATCTTTGGTTCTCATGCAAATTATTTTTTTGTGGTTGTTTAGGGTATCCACAGTGGAATGGAATTCACCAAACTATACCAACGAAACCAAGAGCAACTTCTCTTCAAGTGTGCTATGTATCTATAGGTATGGATTATTAACCCTTGTCTCAGAAAAATAACTCCCCTATTTACTTTTTTTCATTAATGCTACCTGTAGACATGGTGTAAGCCTCGAATGGTTGTGGCTCTGTGACCTCAACCAGTCCACTTGGTTTATCACTGGGTATTTCAGGGCACCATTGATGGTTGCTACAATGCTAATGCTTTCCCTTGTACATTTAATTAGGAGTGTTATGCATATCTCGATGCCTGCTGCGATCGAGTGTCGTAGTTTCTTAGTCTACGTATCCTGATTCTGGTGTGTGCCTGGCCTTATAGGTGGAATCAGGTGGCTCAGATTTCTGGTGCATTCGGTCTTTCGTGATTAGACCCATCTCCAGTATCTCATGGCGACTCAAGCTCAAGCCTCAGCAAGCAACCATTAAGAGCATTCTGAGTCTTAATGGTAATAGTGGTTAGAAGTTGCATTTTGGAAGTGTTTGCAATTCTCCAAGAGTGATCAAAGTATATTATGGTTTATATGGGATATGGGACATATAAGTATTTTGCCTTTCATAATGGTTTTTGGTTAAGGCACATATTGTATTTGATATTATAGTGACCATAGTGGTGAAAGGTTGCATTAAGAAAGGGAAACAATAAGTGGGGCTAATATATTGTGCAATATATATGAATATCTAATAATAAATTCATTATAATTATTTTTATTCTTTACGAAAGTATTTTTTTGTTGTATTTGCGTTTTTTAATTTATGGCTTACGACATTTCCTTTGTAACATCTGGTGCAAATGCTAGTTTTTAATCTGTTTCGAGGGAATCTAGCATCGAATATCTCATGACTATGAAACTCATTCAAGAAAAACTCTGGTCTATACCAAAGGGTTCATAATTTTTGTTCATGAACGTATAGTTTGCAGTTGCACTATTTTGGAGGATAGACCAACGGTTGATTTTTTTTGTTTCACGGACCAATAAGGTTCAAAATTGAACCCGTCACAACCCGTCAAAGGGCCTCTGGCACGTCATAAAATGTTGTGGGAAGGGCTGCTGGTCCTTTCAACAGTCGGTTTTCTGGCGATTATTTTGAAGACAACTTGGAGTCATTATGTCATGCCGTCAATTTTCTCGCAATTATCTTGAAGACAACTTACAGTCGTTCCGTCACGGGTGGATGTTACATTGAAAGTGTATTGTGTCTTCAATGTTCACATAATTTTGTAATTAATTTTTGTGACTCTGAAGTGACTTTCTAACTCTGAAGTTACTGAGAAGTTGATAGCAGTCTCGAACTTTATCATTTTCCAGGTTCATACAATTTTGTAATTAATTTCGGTGACTCTGAAGTGACTGCGAAATTGATAGCAGTCTCGAACTTTATCATTTTTCCACTTTTTAGTAGACGCATAAAGATGTTGCAAATTAGATAATGATGAATGAATGATGAACGAAGAGCGTTTTAGGGGGAGCCCATATGGATAATTTTGTCTCGATAATGAGAGCGCATTGAATGGAAATGATGGGGACTCTGCATCTTTCTTCTGATCCATGTCAATGGGGAAATCAGCTCCAACAGGTTTCAGTTTTTGTAAATGAATCCAAAGGATTATCGAAGCGTTTTAGGGGCAGCCCATATCGATAATTTTGTCCCGATAATGAGAGTGCATTGAATGGAATGATGGGACTCTGCATCTTCCTTCTCATCCATGTCAATAGGGGAAATTAGAAGCGACAATGGAAATATTTTTACATTGAGCAGTTGTAACGAAGAGGGCCCGGGGAATATGGAAATATTTTTAGATTGACCAGTTGTAACGAGGATGGCTCAGGGTATATGGAGGTCCAAGTCTCATTCAAGGGGACTATTGACACTATAAGCTCAATAAAGGATCCATTGCGTATCAAGTAAGTTCGGTTGCACGATTTTTTTTATTCTTTTAAGTTTTATATAATTGAGGTTCAATGCCCGTTGTTCATGGAAATGTGCAGATTTTAAATTCGCAGAGATCCATCTAAATCCCATAAAAATAGGACATGCCCATTCAAACTAGAATTTTCCCCAAAAAAAAAAAAAACAGACTCATCTAAACCAGACTTTTCGGAGTCCTGCTTATATCCTACTATATCCTGCTCTCATATGCCTCTATCATGGTTTTACATTTTGAGTTCCAATGTCTGAGACATCCCTTGTTTGTGTGAACTTGAAATCTGCATCCTCAAGCTTAATATTTCATGCATCAGTAGACTATTTTGTTGGGTATTTTTCTTTTCAATGGGTAAATACCAAAACCAGAAAAATAAAAACACAAAGTCAATGCTCTGTTTTCTTTACGCCAGGATCTTTTGCACAGAGAAGTCTTTTTAAAAATAATTACAAAGTACAGAGTATTCCACCACCATAAAATGATTTCTATTCATTAAACAAAACACTTACATATTCATCCTCTTTTACTCATAGGGATTCACCAAAACATTTTCACAAAACTTACTCTGCCTCCTATGAAATTTTACACCACTGTGTGTAAATATTTCATTTACATTCACTGTTGCGTGAAAACAAAATTACAGAGTTTTACACATTTACCTTTTCACCTGTGTGAAACAATTCATGGATTTCAACAAAACTATTCACTGGTTTTCTTCATTTACTTCTCCTCCTGCACTGCTGTGCATTCTTTGCATTTCATTTACATTACAAACCAAAAAAGACTTTACTATGCTGCTGCACCTTTTTTTTTACATTTCAAACCAAAAACATTTATGCACTTCTGTGCGTTCCTCCCCTGCAATACAAAATTTTTACTCTGTGGTTTCCATGGTTTTTCTTCGCTGCTGCGAACAGAGGTTCACCTCCCCGTGTGCAATATACGATTACATGGAGTCAACGTTCTTTAAAAACATATATCAAAAAATAATAAAAAAACTTACATAGTATTTTAACCCATGCTTCGTATTAACGCGCCGTAAGGGAAAACATTAAAACTTTACCAAAAACATGACATAACAATAAACATAGGTTATGGGTTAAAATAATACACCATGCAGTATTTAATTTTCAACAGGCCCGTATGTACTTTGGAAAATTTAACCCCGGAGAACCTTTCCTTCAATCGGACGAAGGAGAGCAAGCAGTTTAATCGAACGGCGAGCAAGCAGTTTAATCGAACGGCGGAGGTTGCATATCGGAACACCTTTTTCACGGTACTTTACACCAAAGTTTCACTGTGGTAAATCGACGGACGTAAATGCTGGAGGTCATCGGACGAGTGAAATCAATATCGGAAGGGGTGAGTTGACTAAGTGTTACCTTCCGAAAAGTGTCAGGTGATGATGTCACGCCTATGCACATGTCAGCGTCGGAGCACCATCATACGGAAACCACTTTTGCCAAAGAGCGGTGCGATGGCTTCCTGGCAGTTTAGGTTTGCTGCTGGGTGGTTTTGACTTGGTTGAACGGTTAGCGTTGAATGCTGGCCCGCGCGTAGCAGTGGAATTATAAATTTAACACTCCCCTTTAATTTCACCTGCTGGGCATTCGGTCATACCCAAACACTTCCTCAAAAATTCAAAGCTTTTCTGATCCAGTGGCTTTGTCAAGATGT
>APFE031620306.1:0-24388 GCA_000404065.3 Pinus taeda
CCTTTAATAACCACGCATAACACCATATGCCTTATGATCTAGATGCTTTTCTAATGGACAGGTATCTCTCTTTAAAATTCCCGCTCATAATATCCACTGTCTGTCTGCGTTTTTTTTTTTTAAAAACATCATCTACAGCAGTTTCGTAGCGCGCTACGAAACTGCTGTTTTATTTAAAACAGTTTGCTTTTTTTTAACCCGAGGTCTTAATATTATCATACCGGTCCAGTGTCACAAAAATAAAACTACACCTGCATCGCACTTGTCTTGTTGTGTTTGCAATGTGCATTTACCTGCTAAGAATTATACCTGTGCACAAGAACTGAGACGCCTTTAACCTTAGTTAATTCCACTGCTAGAAAATATCTTGTATATAAAAATCGATGGAATCAATTAAACCATAAAATCTGCCTCTGCCAACGGAAATTTCCAGTGTCATTAAGCAGTAGCTGTCACTGTTGTTTGTGACAACGCTCATCTGACAAAACTATAACTTTAGATCAAGCCTAGAGTAAAACTGGACCAATCCAGGAACTGAATATGTTACTTAGTGCCAATTGTACTTCTCCTGAACATGCTCACAGCTGACTAGACTTGCTAATAGTGGGAAAAATCGAGACAAACAATTGCCAAATGCAGCATCCTTCAATCCGCTAATAGCTTGCAAAGTTGACACAACTAAAGGAGCCCGAGAAGCCAACTCACCCCTTCTTCCTAGGAAATTCTTCAAGGGGACTCTGCCATTGGCTGGCCTCCAAGTTAGACAAATTATCAGTCGAATTTCCAATCCCTTTATATTAGAGTTCAGATCTCATGTCCTCCACTGTTTTCTTCAACACTCTGTTTTCAGTTTGAAGTAAATGCAGCTGCCTTTTTATTGAACAACATATGCTCGTAATCTGAGCAAGCTCATTGGCCTCTTCCCTTATGATGGGCAACATCAGATCTTCCATAGGTGCCTGCACGCGACCGTAATAAAAACTGCCTTTTACATTTCTCCTCTGCTCGACATTCTCTATACTGACTTTGTCCAAGAAGAGACAAGGCAGTTTAGATAAGATAAACCCAGACCAAACTCCAGTTTCCAGCTTCTCAAACAAATCAGATGGCAGCTTTAGACCCCATCGGACATGAACGATTTCATGTTCTCTCACAGGAAAACTGCTACGTGCAGTCAAGGAGACCCCTCCCAGTAATTTTTCTGCTCTCAATGACCAGAAGGCCTTCAGATTCCCAATCCCATCCGAAAAATGATACTTGTTATGTCCCTCTTCAAGAAAATTTACAGCAAAATCACCATTTTCTATTGGATTTGGGGTTGTTGTGTCATTTACCACGTCTGGGGTCTTTTCAAAACTGTACCCTAGCACATTCCTGAAGAAACGAATGCGTCTTTTTCTCTGCAGTCTTTAAAAGCCTTTACATGTGCCACTATTGTCTTTTCCTGTTTTCTTGCTTATTTTTTCTTTGTTTCAAACCGCCGACGTACATTTGCATGGGCTGAAAGTGCCAAGTCGACTTCAACCTTATCCACGACAGACGTGGCAACATAAGTCACAAACCCAAATCCCCGAGGCTGGCCCGAGAGACGGTCTCTCATGATAACGGAGTCGGTTAGTTCCCCATACTTTTGCCAAGTGCAGCTGCTCCATGCGAATGATAAATCATCATTTTTATAATGTCAAACACTGGAAATAACATTTGAACGGGCCAAGAAGTAAGCATCTTGATTATAATATTCATATCAGTGTCGGCAAAAACACTAGTGTGATAATGAGAAGTGTCCTTTAATATTTCCACAATGGCATTAAGTCGCATTACGTGCTCCACGGGCTTGCAGAAACTTGCGCCTGCATACACTGCTGCCACTGAACGCTTTATTCATCCCTTGCATCATTCTTCACTTAAGGACAGTTCTGGTCATAAAGATTATTGATATCATGTTCACCACATAAACCGTTGATAGGAACCGTTGTAGACATTAAAATGCCAAAAATTTCTTTCCACATGACCTTCATAGAAGATACCTTGAGTCCCAGCATCTCTTCCTCTGACATAAATTGAAATAAACTTTGCCACATCCCAAAGAGATACTTTGTACAATTTGTACAGAAAAGAGAAAAAACACTGTGCTTTCTTTAAAAAATCAATGACTTTTACCCCATACATAACCAAAATCTTACATATATCTAATGGGGGTTTAATTGTCATCGAGTGATGCATGATAGGCTCAGTCTTTTCATCAGCTACACCTTCCAAATTCATGTCAGGAAGAAAGCAAGATATTTCTTCAAGCAAACAATCCCAAAGCAATCCCAATTCTTCACGTTTAAGTTCCTTGCACAGTCGTTGAACAGTCTGTATTACCACCTCAACAATTGCATCATCTCCGTGACACTTATTGGTAGAGATAGAGTAAGTAAATCTATCCAACAAAAGGCAAAGGGTTTGCTCTGCTCTCGAATGAAATTTCGATGCTGGACCCTTCAGAATGTGCCACAGTAAAGCACTATAGTCTGTACAGATAGTGTCATTTACCTGAATGCGACACAACACAACTGCTCCAGTCTTGACAAAAAGACATTTCTTTTTCATTGGCATTTTCGTTAAGCTGTCTCCTTGCCTTACAGTGCCTGACTCTGTTTTCAACTCCTCTGCCTCGGTGTTCTCTTCGGCGATGCAGAATACCTGAATCTTACAACTCTCAAAGCTTTCCTTCGTAAGTAAGAGCTGAGAAAGAAGCAACATGAGACCGCCATCACATATTATCCAATAAAGGTCAGTTGTTCCAAACTGTTTCTGGTACTCTCCCGGCCATTCATCCAAACCTTTCACTGTGACAATTGCTTTATTAGCAGGCATCCAGAAGATCCAAAAGGAAACATGACAAGTTCACACCAGAATAGCATAGAAGGAAGAACATAGTTATCATAGGTGAGATCAGATCAATATTTCCAAGTACTACACAGGTAGCACAGATAAACGTTGTAAAAAGAGTTGCAAGATATAGTTCAGTACTGTCAGTAGCCTTGAAGTTTTTCAGTATTGGGATAATATCATCATTAGCAATTGCTGCAAGCAGGCGAGGAGCGCCTGTGAGATTCTGAAGTGCTGCTCCAAGAGTGGATAAGATAATACCAATGTAGATAACTACTGGCACTGGCCAAGCGACTATTGCTGTCAGAAGCCTGTCTGTTAAAAGTGCCTCTCTTGTGGCTACAGCGCCAAACATCAATACAGAAACCAAATACATAGCAGTAGTAGATGATTTCGCAGCGCTTGTTAGTTTTAAATTCTAATGATCACTGCGAAACTGCTTAACCATGATTGCGCTGCGAAATTGCTAAAAGGGTTCATGTGCTTATTTACAGACATTTAGCATTGAAATTTTGTCAGTGATAACACATTTCTTCAATAACATTGTTCCAGATAATTTATTTAACTTGGGCCAGTGTGTTGCCAATAGAGTACTCAGTTGTCGATTTCCTCCATACTTCTATCTAGTTTTGAGCTCTGTGTAGCTCTGTTGCATGGAAAGTTTTAGTCTTGTAGAAGATTGACTTGAGCCTGCAATATTTTGATTTCTTTAGTTTGGAGAGACATATTTTGCAATGAACTTGTCAATTGATTTGCAGCAGCCCCTGTGTTTGTTGTGGAATATGTAGTTGTAGGAATTGTTGTCATAGGTAGTGCTTCCAAAGGGACAATATCCATTTTGGCAGCTTGCTCCTTTTCTTTTATTATATTTTCCACCTTTGTCTCTATTTGCCTCAACTATGCACTCTGCTCCATGATGAGCTTCATCATGTCTTCCTCTGTGACTCTATTTCTTCAATGTCCTTGGCCATAGGATGTTATGTGGCTGGTAATTTCAACTACTTCCTTAATGCTGCTATGTCTGTATTATTTTTCCTTACGAGCTCTTCGGCAACATTGATATTTGCAGGATCATAACCTACTTTGATCACCAAGTCCTCCAAAGCTTTGATCCTTGTGTCTTTGGCAAGTGGATAGACTTTCTCCATCTTCAATTGTGATTGAACATTGGCTAATGTAGCCTGCAATTTAGACAAACTCATAGCAGTGTTAGTGAGAGTAGAGCAAATCATTTGCCGAGTTTTCTTGTGCATCTCCATATGGTCAATGGGATGTATGTCTTTCACATCAAATTCAAATGATGTCTTCTTGTAATTTGATGTTGCCTTATGTTGTGGGATCTATGCTTGAAGGAATGCCATTTGCATTTCACCTTTCTTAGAGTCAAAGGCTGACAGTAGCTTGCTTTGAGAACTGGAAGTCTTCTTTCATAACTGATTATCTGTGTTGATATTCAGGGCCTCATTTCTCACTTTAATCTCCTTGAAAATATCAAATATATTATTTTCTATCTCCCCTGTGGTAGATGTGCTTGTCTGCATAACCAATTGTTGATCCTGTGAAGTTGTTGAGGTAGTAGGAGAAAGTGTAGTTTGATCACCTACTAATGAGGAAACAAGTGGCTCTTTGGTGGTGATAATATTCTCTTGCTCTGAATCCTTGCTTAGGCTTAGTTTGGAATGTAGCTTAGCCTTCTTCCTGTACATGATTTTGAAGCCTTGACTAGAAATCTCAGTCACTGAGGGTGATTCTTCTTCTTTGTTCCTCTTTGTTGTTTTCTCCTGTGTGATAGGAGTCTATACTGTTGAAGATGACACCAACTTCTCCTTTGCCTCTTGTAGAGTGTTCTTAGCCCATTCTAGTTGGATTTTATACTTTTCAATATCAGGTTTGGCTGTGTGAAAATAAGCAGTAGATTTCTTCTCTACCCTAAATTTGGAGATGAACCCTAATGGATCATATGACCAGGTGAAACTAAGGATGAATTGCATCTCTTTCAATAATTTATTTGCTTCTTCCCCTTCTGCCCTACTATTTCAAATGAAAGGCCCTATTTTATTTTTTATTTTGAACTCGGATTTCTTCTTGGTAGATACAAAGTGAATCTCATCCATATTAAGCATTTGCCTGATGTATTATAGAGAAAAAATCCTCATTTGGAGGAATTTTGGCAGCTTGTAAGGGGCGAGTTCACACCCAAATATCCTTAGTTCTATGCAATTCTAAAAAAGGTACCAATCCCCTCTCTGGACTTGGTCTGATAACTACAAGATCTTTCTGATTTCTTCATTGATTCTTGGCTATGACCTGCTACTTACGAGACTAAGTGTTGGAGGTACAAACATCTCTATGAATTGTTTGTATGAATATTCCTTTTGTTCCTTCATTACCAGCGTAGTCTAGAAGATGATTGATTGTTGATTTATTTCTTAATCCAACTTTTGTAAGGCAAGCTTGAGGTTGTCTCCCTGAAAATATAAAAACACATACATTAACACAGAAGCATATTTAAGTACTTCCTCAAATTGGAATTTGAGAAACTGTTCATGGATAGAATTTGAAAGAAATTGGCTAAAGTTGAACAAGATTGAAGGTCTGGAATCTGCAGATAAAATGGAAAGAAATCCTATGATTGCCTCATCTACCCACTAATATGAGTAATAACCAAGGAGGAAGGGGATGACTATGATGATTTGCTTGGCTCTCTCAGGGAAAATGGAGGATGGATAAGAAGAATTCTTTTTCGGTAATGGGGCATCTTCAGTCAAGAAAAGCTCAAGGGTTTTGGTTCTTTTAGCAAAGTTTATCTTTTGATATAATTCAACAAGTGCTTCATGGGAAAAAGGGGTGGCATTCTCTGTTGTAGGAGCTCGCATCATTGGTATATATCCTAGAGACTGAGAGTGAACTAAATTTCTCGAGTATGGGTAATAATAACTCTTTAGCTAGGTAGATAACAAGCATTTGTTGCACTAAAAATTGTCACCTTGACATTCTGCAATATGTTTGAGTCCATTACCACTCATACTTTCCTTCTTTACAAGTCTTAAGCCTCAGTTCCTCATATCAAGCCTTGAAAATAAGAGAAAGCCCTCAAAAGTCTGTAAAACTTTGGTTCTGCACTTTCTCTTTGCATTACCTATGGTCCTACACCTAATGGTCATGTCTCCTGCGCCCCTGACTGCTCTGTCTCTGTGTTATGGGTGCGGACCCCTATAAAAGTTGAAAAGGTGCGAGTACATTCTAAAAACTCACTTTCATTCATTTCTAGAAGCTTTTAGAAGGAACCTTGAGGTGGCAAGTTCGCTCTCTTAAGGTTCATGCATCCATACCTTAAGGAGCTAACCCCTTGATGTGAGGAGCTTATCCCTTTGAAGGAGGATTCTATCCCTCCATAGGAGGACCTGTAACATCCTCCCTTGCACGATAAAAAGAAGCATTGGGCTAGTTACTGGGGAGGTTGGAAGCTGAATATTTTTGAGGTGAAATGCTGCTGGAACATAGTCTTCTTTAGTTGAGTTTTTATGAGGAGATATTACATACCTCTAAGATCTCATTTGGAAGAGTGCAAGGCTTGTAAAAGTAAAGGAAATTCCTATTCCAGACCCTAGGAAGAGCTTGTTCAATATCAAGGCTGAAAAGGTTGTAAGGTTCTTATACTTCAAAGTTAATACAAATAACTTTGTTTTTCTCAATAAGCTGTTGATTCATGGTTTATTTTATGGATTCCTTGATCACCATAATAGACATGATTTATGATATTTGCTATGCAGGTGCTATTTAATGTTTGCTTGTTTGTGATTGCAGGGCTTCAAAGATAACTCTTTCGAACGATTGAAGGATGACTACTACGAACAAGCATTGGATCTAAGTTAGAGTCTTAAAACCTTTATAGTATTTATTTATAAATCACGTATGTCTAGAGAAAGATAGATTTGTTTGTCTATTTGTTGCTAGACTATCTTCTGATACTAGGGAGATCAGTCTTGTCTGCAAGATCGATTTATCCAGCCAACAAATTGGCGACCATACTAGGGCGGGTTTTTAATTTTTGGTTTTCCTTTGTTTTGACTTGAGAAAATTGTTTTCGTTTTTGGTTTTTGATTGATGTATACTGGCTTGGGTAGATTTTAGAATTTGGATTGTTTTTTTTTTTTTTTTCGAAGTTTTTAGGGGACCACACTTTCTCTTTACAGACAATGCTAGCATCTCCACACTTTTCCTTTAGTAAACAGAGCGGGACCGCACCTATTTCTTCTGGAGCTTGCAGACCTTGTAAAATTCTTTGAAAAACCTAAAATGTCTTCTTCCAGTTAATTTTAGGTTTCATTTAGGATTTTTAGTGTCTACCCAGATCTATATTTTTCCTGTCAAAAATATCTTGTGAGTGAGTTCCGATAGTATTTTTGTTTTAGATGATTTTTTAGAAGTTTTGCATGCCTGGAGTGGTTTTCAGTTGGTCTCTGTAGTGACTCAAAGACCAGAAGCTTGAGAAACCTTAGATCACCTTGATGTATTTTCACCTTCTTGATGAGTCTGACTTAGTTGCGAAATCTATCTTTTGTGAGAAATAGATTTAGTTTTCTCCTTGCAAATCTTTGAACAAACTTTGTTATAAGTTTTGAATTTCATTTTTACAAAAGAAAACATATCTGGATGTTTTTTGGTTGATTTATTATTTTGAACAAATGAATCCTTAGTTTACTGAACAACTAAGCAAAACATCCTCAAAAAGAATTGAAGCTTTTATTCAATTAGGTTTTTAAAAGTTTTTAGATCTCAAAATTAGTTTTGTAGTTTTGAATGTTTTTCTAGAACTTGTAGATCTCTTTTGAAGCAAATTGTTTTTTGTAGTTTCGAGTTTTGAAAAGGGAAAGGGATTAATTGTGAGCATTAATTATTAGTCTTGTTTTGAGTTCTTATTGAAAAAGACAAAAATATTTTCTTTCCATTTCCATGTTGAAAGAAAGAATTGTTTCTTAAAGATTGCATTCTCGAACTCTTTCTTTTAGCTAGAATTTCATTGAAAGAAAAATGAATTGCTTATCATTTTAGGTGCATTTTTAGTGTTTTTGGAGTCGAGTCTTCACACCATCAAAGTTTCATTTCCATACCTATTTACTTAAATAACAACCCATAAAAGCAACTCTTAATTAAAATTGATCTAGTAATCTTTTCTATTTCTAGGGCTCTTATCACCAATATAGCTTAGGCTAATATCTTGGAGTAGGGAGTAATTATCTCTCCAAGATAGTTAAAACAAACAAGTAGATAAATCTTGCGGTAGGAAATAAATCCAATTGTAATTAATACATTCTGGGAAGCTTCTCTTAAACGAGTCAATCACGAGATCATGTCCGAACCTTTGAGACAATCAATTATGTTTCATTGGGAAAGATAGAAGATTTGTGTGTATTATAAACAGTAAACCTCGGATTAACCATTGTCAAGGAGCCTGGAGTCACTTGTTGGTAAAAATCGAATTTCCCCTCTTGAGGAGCCTTCAAGGGGATTGAGATTTGTTACTTTGCCCTTGCGCGTAGATCAGATCATAGACTGTTCCCCTAGTTGTATTTGTTGTTGTTAGTAACCTTAGTGTCCATAAACTTAAGATTGTTTCCTAAGGTGACAGCGAATGAAGGATCTCACTGTACCTAGAACAGACGTCGACTCGACTCACTTGGACTCACTGGGGGTTTCTCTTCACTTGAGATGGTTTTGTGAAGAAACTTGTGCTAGTCTATTTCATTAAGCAGGTTGTCGGGGTAACTGTTCCAACTACCCTTTCTGTACTAAACTTCTACTATGTTGGATTTCATCACCAACTAGTGTTTTTAGTATGGGAAGTTATTGTTTGTGTGTGGTTTGAACTCTTAGATTTTTTAGGTGTGTGATTCAGTTGTTTGTTTCTTTAGAGACTTTAGGTGGCTTTATTGAAATTTTCTTTATTTGCATGTGATTAATTAAATATTTAATCGTGGTTGAATTACTAAGACAATCTGATAGACTTCAGGGGAAACCTCCTGAGTATACACCAAGCCAACTTGAAGGGCTACGAGCTTTTGTATCACCTAGTGATAGTAGAGTTGGATCACCAAAAGCCAGAGAATCATCTTTAATTATTCATCCTGATTATCAAATACAAACAACAGAGTATATTCAAGAGCCAATTTCATTTTCCAAAGTTATTGGTAGTATTTCTCCTTCTAGTGAATTAGCTAAAGAACCTAAAATTTCTAAGCCTGACACTGAACCTGCTACTACTCCAACTTCAGGATTTGCTTCTCCAACTTCTAGTGGTCCTGGTTCACCTAGGGTAAAATATCATTACTCAAAATCTTCCTTTTGGCCTCATTTCTATTGAAGAACTTGTCAATCCAGATGAAGACGTAACACTTCCTGAAAACCAATAGAATTTAAATCTTAGGGAGAGTGAATCAATATTCTACAGTCTTTTTAGGAGTGACGCTTGGTACGTATCATTGACAAATTTTTTAGAAAGCCCGGGTCTTAGTTTTTCAACACCTTGAATTGCTTTTCATCCTATACCAAGAGGTTATTATCCTTCATCGATCATGTCAAGACAGTCATCTATGTTTTCCCAATCACCGGAAACATTTTTATATGGCAGTCCTTCTATTCCTTCGGGGTATCAGTCACTCACCAGTACTTTTTCAGGAGCATCTCCTCAACCAATTGAACATGAGTTATCAACTGGTATTAATGGAACTCAAGCGTTGAATGCAGAACAAATCCTTATGATGTCTGGTAGTATTCCAAATCCTCAACTTCAAGGTAGTCAGTTACCACCTCGGGGCAACCCCAAGGTAGTTAGTTACCGCCTGGGGGGCAACCCCAAGGTAGTCAGTTACTGCCTCGGGGGCAACCTCAAGGTAGTCAGTTACCGCCTAGGGGGCAACCACAAGGTAGTCAGTTACTACCTGGGGGGCAAGCTCAAGGATAGTACATACCTTCAGGACAATACATACCTCAAAGTCAACCCCAAACTTAGTACATACCTCAAGGTCAACCTCAGTTTCAGTACATACCTTAAGGTCAACCGTAGTTTCAATACGTGCCTTAGGGTTATCAACCTCAAGTTCAGTACCCAACTCAAGGTTTCCAACTGCCTTCTGGTCAATGATTTTTACAAGGAGATGGAAATGTACCACTTAATTATCAACCCTACGTTCAACTAGGTTATGGTCCTCCATATGCACAACCTTTTATGGGTCCATACTCCAGAATGAATATGGTGTGGGACCCGTCTCAAACTCAACAGACTATGCAACCTAATGTGTAGTTATCTAATCAACCTAGACAACCTTTGGTTTCTGGTCCAACCCAGCATCCTATCCAACCTACTATTCAAACCCCTACATCTAGTACAATTCAGCACCCTGGGCCTAGCTCACCTCGTACTCTACCTCAAATTGCTACAACTACTGCAACTTTTGTTTAGCCTACAACACATGTTTCTGGAGTATCTAAGGCTTCGATTTCTACTATCCCTACATCAGTGCAGACTCTTCAAGTCTCTGTACCACAGTCAGGACCTACAGTTCAGACTTCGGTCCAGATGCTTGCAGGACCATCTGGTCCAAGTACGATTGTCACTAGTCAACCGCAATTCACCTATCAATTGTACCAGGGATAGTATCAATTCGGTCCTACATTACAAAACCTAGTTTATTGGTATCAATTGTATCCTGGTTATACTTATCAACAGCCTCAACAACCCCAGTTTGGTCCCGTTAATCCTGGTTTCACAGGGGGTTATAACATTCCTGATGCAAATCCAATTCCAGGTTATCCCAGATATCCTCCTCCTGGAGTTGGTCTTGTTACTCAAGGTTTTCGCGACCCTAACCATCAGTTACCATTTATTGCAACTTTGGATTTACCTGATTTGTTACGAACGATCGGATTTACTATCTTTCGTATTGGCCGCCAATGGCTAATAAGTTGCCCAGTGATATCCCGAAATTCGAGGGTAAGTTAGGAGAGGATTCGTCAAATCACGTTATGACTTATCATCTCTGGTGTGCATCTAATTCAATCCTTGATGATTCAATTCAATTGAATCTTTTTCAACGAACTCTTATTGGTCTCACCGCCAAATGGTACATTGAGTTACCACAAGCCTCTTTTTATAATTTCAATCAGTTAGCCACTTCTTTCTTAACTCATTTTCAGTTGTCTGTCAGATACGACAATGGCACTGAACTGTTAACTTCACTAAAACAATCCACATCCACATATATTTCTGATCATATTCCTGAATGGCGACATAGGAGGCGTTTAGTGAAAGTTTTCATTCCGGATCAAATTTTAGCGGAATGGTTCATTAGATCATTGTTACCCAAAATCACTGAATATGTAGCTAAGGGAGGAGTTTTTATTGAAGAGAAAGTCATTTCTCAGGCTCAGTACCTTGACCTCGTTTATACGCAGTAAGGTACTTTACATGAAAAAATCCTTGATCTTCCAAAACAAAGTCAAATAACAGCAGCTCCTTTAGGGTCTCATGCCACTGATGGTATGATTGGTTCAGTTAGTACTAAAAGTAAGAATAAATCTTCAAATAATTCTTCTCCTATAATAACTTTACCTGATTCCTTGACAGGAGATTCTTCCGCTAAAATTTCTACCGACATCCATGTCGTAGAATCATCTACGGCCAAATCAATTTCGGTAGTAAAAAGAAAGGGAAGAAGAAAACAAACAAAATTCAAAAGGTAAAACAGATAAAACTGAATCTACTGACTAAAAATGGAAACCTCACTATCCTCGTTTCATTTGTGACGAGGATCATTTTACCAAAGGTTGCCCACATCGAGTAGAGGTTTCGAAAATTGTTAAATGTTCTCAAATGCCTGCTATCTTGAAGGATCCTTTTCCTATTTAAGATAGTAAGATGATCGGTTCTTCCTCGAGTGCCTCAGAAGAACCCATTATGATGATGTCTCATGTCAGGATTATGACACGATCACAAGATTTTGGTAGTAAAAATCCTGTTGGTTGTAAAGAAGAAAAATCTTCTAATTCAAACACATCAACTTCACCTCCTATTGGTTCCGGTCCACTACAGATCAAGAAACCCAACCCTGACTTAGTAATCAAACTGCCTACTAAAGGTATACTTCGGAAATCAACTTTCAATCCACATGCAAGAGCTACTCAGAATTATAACATTGTTGAAGACTTAGCTATTTCCCCTTCAACAATGTCAGCTTTGGAAGTGCTACAATCGTGCCCAGCACAGCGTAAATTACTATTGTCTGCTATAAGAGATGTCGATATTTAGGATTTGAACCTAATAATCTTCGATTTAGAGAATAGTACACCCCACCTACCTCATCAAATGGCTTTCCAGTTTCCAGTGTTAGTCAAAAATAGGCCTTGCTTTCTGACTGTGACTGATGAAGGGGCTTCTACGTGTATTATGTCGATCCAGTGTTGGAGATTTCTTGGTTCTCTGACACTCAATTAGTCTCCAACAATTCTAAGGGCTTTTGATGGCCGAGGGTTCCATCATTTTGGTATTTTGCAGAATTTACCTATAGGGGTCGAAGGAAAAACCATAAATCTAGATGTGGAAGTGGTTGATGCCCCTCTAGATTATAACCTTCTCCTGGGTCACAGTTTGTCTTATGCTATGATTGCTATTGTTTCATCGGTCTTTCGGCTTATCAAGTTTACTCATAACAGAAAGATTGTTATGATAGACTAGTTGACTTATTTCTCATCCGACCCAGCCTCTACAGATAGTATTCAGCGCGTCGGTAAAACAACTATCCCTTACAAGGATGTTGTAGTAGGTTTGATTAAAGATTTTGGTTTATTAGGAACTTTTTCCTTCCCTCCTCCTAATGTATCTCCTTCTATTGCAACTATTCATATGATTTCATCGAACACCATTGCTTTTGATGATCCTTGGATCGTACCTTCCGATTCTGAGGTGGATTCATTTGGTGACACGATGCCTTTGAGTCCCTTTGAAATTGCATATCAGGTTGTATAGTCGTTTACTGATTCCTATTCAATTGAATATGATCCAATGAATGTGGTCTATGGGGAATCACTTTCGATATCAACCTCAGCTACATCAACACTTTCTGATCTTGTTCATACTGATGAGTAGATTCATGAACTTTTGTATGTTGATGATTTACCATGGGAAGATCTTCATCACCGATCTTCGTTTTTACCTGAGCTTGATCATTTTGAAAATGATTTTTCCTCTATTTTTACTACTGACTATGTCAAAGACCTGCAGAATCCATTGCAACATTCTGATTCTGAGTTAAATTTGGAAAATATCTCTTGAATGGTTCCTATTGACATTTCAGTTAAGTCTAGAATTATTGAAAACATTCATATAGGTGCTTCTTGTACAAATTATGAAATACAAACTTATAAAGCCCTATGTCAATAATTCCGTGAAGTTTTTGCCTGGTCATATGAAGAAATGCCAGGAATCGATCCGTCAATTGTTTTCCATGAAATTAAAACATACTCAGATGTTAAACCTGTCCGAAAACGCTTACATTAGATACATCCATGAAAATCTTCCGCTATCAAAGCTGAAATTGAGAAATTACTTTGTGCAAGTTTCATTTATCCAATTCCTTTAACCGATTGGGTATCAAATATTGTTCCTGTCAACAAAAAACAAGGAATGATAAGAGTATGTATTGACTATAGGGATAATAATCGAGCTTGTCCTAAAGACAATTATCCAACCCCCTATATCGATCAAATTATTGATGATTGTGCCGGTAGTGAAATGTTCTCCTTTATGGATGGTTTTTTTGGTTACAATCAAATCAACATACTCCCTATTGATCAAGCTAAAACAGTATTCATTTGCCCATGGGGGACATTTGCTTATTGCAAATTACCCTTTAGATTGAAGAATGTTGGAGAAACTTTTCAAAGGGTTGTCTTACGCATTTCATGACATCAAGCACATTATGCAGCCTTATCTCGATGATTTACCTGCCCACTCATTACGTAGAGCTGATCATCTCATTCATTTACGAGCTATCTCTATCAGATGTAAGCATTATCGAATTCGGCTAAATCCACACAAATATGTATTCCGTGTGGAACGGGCCACTTACTAGGATTTTTCATATCGAAGGTGGAAGCTATCATCAATCTACCTCCTCCTTTGACTCTTTGCAACTCCAAAGTTCACAAGGGAAAGCAAACTTTTTACGTCGTTTCATTCATAACTACGTCGAGATAACGAAAGGTTTTACTAGGTTATTAAAACAGAATATTCCATTATTTTGGGATGAGATTAGTGATCAATCTTTTGATGCACTCAAACAAGCATTGACCCATGCACCATTACTGCATCCTCCCAATTACAACCAGGATTACTTTTTGTACCTCGCCGCTTCTCATTCCGCCAATGGGATGGTTTTAGTTCAGGATGATGAATCCAACAATGAACATGTGATTTACTATCTTAGTCAAACTCTGCATCCAACTGAGCTTAAATATTCACATGTGGAGAAATTGGCCTTGGTAGCTATTCAAGTTGTCCAAAGATTTTGTTACTACATCTTATTACGCAAAACCACGGTAATTTCTGACTGTAACCCTATGATGTATATCTTGACCAAACAATTGTTAGGGGGTAAGTATTCCAAATGGATAGTTATCCTGTAGGAATTTGACTTGGATTTTGAAAAATCCAAGGCAAAGAAATCTTTGGTTCTTGTCGAACTGATGTGTGATTTCCCACGTACTGATACTGAAACTGTGGTGGAAGAGCCCATTGCAGATGAATCCTTGTTTCTTATCAGTACTATTTATCCTTGGTATGGATATATTATTGTTTATCTCCAAACCCAATCTTTTCGGCCTAAAATGTCATGATCTCAGTGACGGAAAATATGTTTCCAATCCCAATAATACAATATTATTGGTGATACACTTTATCGTCATGGAGCGGATTTTGTTTTCCGACGTTGTTTAACTCATGAAGAATCTGAAAAGGTTTTGAATGACTGTCAATCTAGAGCATGTGGTGGTCATATGTCTAGGTATGCCACAACCCAAAAGATATTGCGTTCTGGTTATTTCTGGCCATCCTTATTCAAATATTGTATCTATGCAGTCCGAAAATGCCACAATTGTCAATTTTTTTATCATAAGATGCATGCTCCACCCACTCCTCTCCACTCTATAATTGTTGTCAATCCTTTCGCAAAGTGGGGTATTGAATTTATTACATGTAACCCTCACTCAGCCGGGGGGCATGCGTATATTATCCTAGCTGTAGATTATTTTACTAAGTGGGCCGAGGCAATGCCTACATTTTTGACAGACGACAAAACTACTGCAACTTTCATATTCAATCATATAATTGCTAGATTTGGTGTTCCTCAAGCTATAATTACTAATCATGGAAGTCACTTTTGGAATATCATGATGACTGAACTGACAGATCAACTTGGCCTGTGCCACGATAGTTCTACTATGTATTACCCGCAGGCTAATGGTCTGGTTGAAGCTATCAATAAAGTTTTAGTCATTGTGATCCAATGAATCATTCGTATTCATAAGTTGAATTGGCATACCATACTATTTCAGCACTTTGGGCATATCAGACCTCAGTAAAAACATCAATGAGTTTCACTCCTTTTCAACTAGTCTATAGTTTGGAAGCAGTGCTACCTATTGAATGCGAAATTCTGTCATTGCAATTAGCCATAGAATTACTCCCAGCTAATTCTAAAGAGGAGAAACGTTCTTTGTACTTAGCTTAGCTAGATGAGAATTGACGTATTGTTGCAATAGAAAATGAGACTCATGCGAAATGAGTGAAAGCTCAGTACGATAGAAATGTTATACCTCATAATTTTTGAGGAGGAGACCTAGTTTTACTATATGATCAAGCGAACGATAAGCTAGGGGTTGGAAAATTTGTACCTATGCGGCATAGTCCTTACATTGTTAAGTGAAAACTGGAAAAAGGGGCTTATGAATTGATAGATTTTGACGGTGTCTCTTTGCGTAAACCCAGAAATGGACTTTATCTGAAGAGACATTATGCTTAAATTCTGTGTGGAGATTTTTTGTTAGATTAGTTTCTTTACAGCTGGTGTGTTTTAAATTAGAAAAGTGTGCTTAGTTTAGAGAGTGCTCTTATCATTATTCCTGCTTATCTTGATTTTACTCTTGATATTGCAGATGTCAACGTCTCTTCAAACATACATTGGTTTTGCTGATGGTGCTTTTCATAGTAGATGGAACATTTCTTCCGCAGCTTGGGTTATCTATTCACCCTCTGATGAGTTAGTATCTATGCATGGGGTAAGCTGATGAGCCCCAAATTGGGTAAATTATTGGGCTCATTTGGCCTAATTATCCTTGTTCAGTCCTTGTTCAATCCTTCATTTTTCATATCTTATGCATTATTTTTTAGTATGTTTATGTCATTTGTACGAATAAGGGTAGTCACTCTTCCTAGGTGGCTAACACGTGCTTATTTCAGGTTTTTTGACACATGTTGGAGCAAAACCGAGCAATCATGGGCTAGAAGATAGCCAAGCTTGAGGTGAGTATTCGTAGGATGGTTGTCTATGACATTAAATAACCCTTCCTTGGGATCTTCACCCCCAAGTCCGAGCTCCAAAGGCCACCAAAAACGGATCTTGAAGGCAGCCAAACAGATTTTGGAAAAGGGACTGTCTACTCACAGTTTGGGCAGCCAAGTCCCATAGATTTAGGAGGCTAGCTAGGGCCCTCGTGGTGTATAAATGATAAGGCCTCAGCCTTAGTAAGGGACTTTTGAAACCATTGCATATTTTGCACTACAGTGCTGTCAGCTTTAGCTTGTTCTCTTGTAGCCATTTTGGCATAACTTTTAACTTATGACTATTTTTGATAATGATAAGCAGTCCGATTTTATATCAACTCTGAGTTTTCTATAGAAGTCATAGCTCTCAGGGTTGGACCCAACCTGAGAGCCTAGGGTTTCCTTTATGTACTGATATGTTTCCTTTATGCATCGTTTTTTTCCTTTTATGCAGTTGCAAACGTATTTCTATTAGGTAGATTTAGTTGTGTTGATTAACTAGGTCACTGTTTATGAATAGAATTGCTGCAGATGTTTAGAATAGATTGGTAGGATAATAACAGGGAAAGAAGCTCCAGAAAAGGGTCAACAACACTTTCGATTTCACCTCCTCCTTATTGGATCAGGGGCTGGAATTGAAGTAACCGTGTTGTCCCAAACAAAAACATTAGTTTGCTTTACCATGCAATCCTTAGTGTACTGTTTCCATTTGCAGAAGTTGGTTATGCGTTTAGATCTCTGAAATGTTTCATTGCATAGTTGATATACATGGTTCTCTTTCAAATAAAGGTGTTGTTCATTCACTTTATTGTTAGTTAGATTAGATTAGCTAGGATTTTGATTATTTACAAGACTTTGTTGATTCAGTTGAATGTACATTGTGCAGAGAATTTCTACCACTCTTTCATCCACCTAAGCTTCATCAGAGCCATCTTTTCCATCTCCTAGCTAGGTTCCTTGTCTCACATCTATCCTTTTGCCCACGTAACCCTACCTTTTTGTGCAATCATTGTTTCAGCCTTCTACACCTTCTCACCACTCCATCCACCAGTCCCTGGGCCACTCCAGACCCTTATCCTACCTCCATATCCATTCATGCATCTTCCCTCACTCACCCATCCTCTAAAATCCAATTTTTAAACATCTTGTAGAAATTTCTGAACATCTTGTAGAAATTCCTAAACATCCTGTAGAACCCCTGCAGACTTCCTGTAGAAGCTCACAAATGAGGTTTCTTGATAGCCAAACTTTGTGAAACTCTGTAGAAGGGTGTTAAGGAATTATTAGATCCTCTCTGAACCTTCCCAACCTTTTCCAATTATTTCTCCTCCTTGATCCACCCCTCCACAGTAAAGAACAGTGAAAGCATATGCATGATGAAACTGACGACTTAATCAAAAATACAAAAAGATGTTTTCTTAGGATAGAGTTAGTCTAGACACACGTATTTTACCTTCATAGAAGTAATGGCATCTCTTTCCGTAGTTTTCATTCTCATCTTTGCATTAGTAAGACTAGCTGGTATAATTAGGGTTTGCTAGGGTTTGTGCTTTCCTTCAGTGTTCAATCTCTTTTCGCAAATAGATTAGCTTCCTTTGAGTTAGTTTTCATCCATCAATTAAAAAGCTTATTCTAAGAGCTCATAGAAGTTGGCTTAAGCTTCTAGCGGACTTGTGCCAGCTGAACAAGTGACAGCTGCGACAAGAGCTAGTACTTGTGCATACAGCACCATCGCTTCCAATTTTGTTACGAACTACCGGGTTGATAAAAGTAAAGAAGGGAGTCCCAGGAGTTGCAGCATTATTGCTGCAATACTGGAGCCCACCATCTTTTTGGTGCCGTTGCCAGGGAAGCGTCAAAGTATTGGTAATTGTTGCTTTTCTTCACTTTTCTCCTACAACCTTTTGCTCTGTAGTTTATTTCATTTCCATTATGCAATTTCATTTTCACAAAAGTAGAGTAGACATTCTTGCTTTCATAGATTAGCATTTCAATTCTGCAATTTCAATTATGCAAGCGTAGCTTAGAATTTCAATTTCGCAATTTCAATTCTACAAGTGTAGCTCAGCATTTCAATTCTGCAAGCGTAGCTTAGCATTTCAATTCTGCAATTTAAATTCTGCAAAGTAGATTAGTCCTTTCCTGCTTTCATTTCAATTCTGCATTTTCATTTCAGTAAGATAGTTAGTTGGAGTTCAATCTATTTTAGTTTTGCAGGTACCAACAGAGAGAAAAAAAAACAAAAGCAATCAAAAGTCTTTCCATTTCATGCCTCGTAGGAATAGAGATAAAATCGGCAAATTCTTACCCAACACCCCCACCACATCATTGAGTCAACCTTCTCTCTTCTCTGGTGACAATGAGCCAGAAGAACCTATAGGTGAACCTCCTGAGATATATGAAGATCCTATAACAGAAGAAGAGTTAGAGAACACTCCATCTGAAGCCATGGCTAAAAACCGAAACGGTAGAAGAGAAGATGAGATAATAGAAGGTGCCTTTCCTATCCGAGAGACCAATGGAGACATGAAAATGAAAAACATAAGTCCCTCTGCTTTACCTCACTTCCATGGATTGACTACTGAAGACCCTGATACCTTCTTGTTTGATTTTGTTGTCCTTTGTCTAACTTACGACTATGCTGAGGATGAGCAAAAGTTGAAACTCTTTCCCTCTACCCTCAAGGACGCAACATTACGCTGGTTCATGGGGTTACCTGGAAACAATATCACCACTTGGGCTCAGATGGAGCAAGCCTTCAATACCAAATACCGGGACTACTGTAGGTCCAAGGAAACCAAGGGAGAAATCTTTCGGATGACTATGGGAAGCGATGAGACTTTAGAATATTATGAGGAAAGGTTCCAACTTAGTTATAAACGGGCCCGGTGCACACTTGACCTGGAATCTCTGAAGTTGGTTCTGCTCCGAGGAGTCCCGAGAGACCTTCTGGACACCCTTAACATGCCGGCTGGAGGGGACATCTACCAACTACATTATGAGGACATAAAGACCGTGTTTAGAAATCATTCTAGGTTATCTCGGAAGAGAGGTAGGGGGAATCATCTTTCAGCTAGTACCGCCTTCTCCAAGCATGAGTTTGCTAACCAGATGGAAGATCTCAAGAGTGAGATGAGACAGACTATTTCCATGCAACTTGATACCTTCCGAATTCAGCAAAAGAAAGAGGAAGCTGAGAGGGCCTTGGCCATTTTTTGTCCTAGGTGCACGAGGAAGCATCCTAAGAATGAATGCCCATTGCACTTAGTAGAGGTATGTTTCGTTTATGACGAAGACCACCCCACCAACCAATTCCCTACCTTGCCTGGATTTAAAGCCATGTACCTAGGGACTGAGGTAGCTACTGAACCTCTCTACTTCCTCAACCAAAGAAGGCCACATGGACCTAGACCTTACTAGCAGGGGATGCAAGGGACATCCCAAGCTTATTATAACCCCAACCAATCTGCTCATATACCTTCTTGGGGCCCCCATGCTCATCCTTCCTGGTCCGCACCTCCTCCGTGGTATTATCCATCTCCATACCATACTCAACCTCCTCCTCATTTGTTTCACTCTCATTCCCAGCCACAACCTCAGTGGAATGCACCTCAACCGAGGTGGAGGCCCCAGTACAACACTCCTCCCGCCATTCTCCCTCCACCACCAGCTCAACCACAACCATTACCTCCTGCTCCTCCAAGACAACCCCAGATGCCTGCTCAGCCGAATCCGAACCCCAACAACAGATAGGCCCAGCAGGTATATACTGGGGAGACAACATGCCCTACCTATGGTGTGGAGATCCAGGAGATCAACCTGTGATTTGGGAAGGTCCTTCTACAGCACCAACCTCCTCCCCTAGAGGAGGAGGAAGAGGAACAGGAAAGTGAAACCCAAGCCATTCCACCCTTTCCTGAGTGACTCACAGTAACCACACAACCCAATCCAAAAGAGATTGAGCCTCTCGGAGAACTCAAGCAATTGTGTGTGAAAATACCACTTCTCCAGGCCATAAAAGATGTACCGATATACAACAAATTGATTAAGGAAAAGTGTTTCAGGCACCCAGGCAGGCGAAAGAGAGATGCCTCAACTATCAATGTCATAGGACAACTGTCTGATCTTATGTTGGGGCAAGTAATATGTCCAAAGTATTTGGACCCTGGGAGTCCTGTAGTTGATGTCCACATCAATGGCACCATCATACCCCACACCTTGATTGACCTAGGGGCCGCCATTAATGTGATGACCAGGGACACCATGCTTAAGCTCAACCTTCAGAGTTCCTTAAGGAAGATCTCGACAGTGCTACAATTGGCAGACCGCTCCACCGTGACTCCCGAAGGGATTGTGGAAGATGTCTTGGTCTCTGTTGACTCCTGGGAGTACCTTGCGGACTTCTTGGTCCTTCAGCCAAAAGCAAAACTCACTGGATATCCCCTCATTTTGGGAAGGCCTTGGCTAGCTACTACGGATGCTTACATCAGTTGTCGAGCAGGAAGCATGACCATCAAAAATGGGCCTATGTCAAAACAGTTGGTCCTATACCCTCCTGGCCAACCTCTGCTAGAACATGACTTACCCCTCTGGTTGGAAGAAGGAGAAGAGGATGAGGTCTACTCTGCACCATTATGCACAGTGGAGGCCACCAGGGGAGGTCCTCAAACCTAGGATTATTTGATTAAGAAATTATTCCAAAATCCCCCCCTTGGTGCACTATCCTTGGAAGAGTTGGTGGAAGATACCCAAGCCATTGCTTTAGTGGAACTATGTGTGACTGATCTGACCACTCCCAGAGTTAAGAATGTGGATTTTGGCCCTGAAAGAACTTTAAAGATCAGCTCCTCTCTCTCTCCCTCTCGGGAAAGGGAGCTATGTAGCCTCTTGACCCACCATTTGGAGGCTTTTGCCTAGAGCTACATGGAAATGAAAGGAATCCATCTCTCGGTCTGTACCCATCATATCTACATCAAGGAGGATAGTAAACCAGTTAGGAAACCTTAGAGGAGAATGAATCCAGCCCTTAAGGACATTATTAAAGAAGAAGTGCAAAAATTGTTGGGTGCAGGATTCATCTACCCCATCTCGGACAGTGAATGGGTTTCCCATCTGGTTTTGGTACCCAAGAAAAATGGGAAGTGGAGAATCTGTGTGGACTACAGAGAACTAAACAAAGCCACCAAGAAAGACCACTTCCCTTTGCCTTTCATAGATCAAGTGTTGGATGGACTGGTAGGAAAGAAGTTTTTCTCTTTCCTAGATGGGTTCAGCGGGTATAATCAGATCCAAATAAGCTCGGAGGACCAAGATAAGACCACCTTCACTTGTCCATGGGGTACCTTTGCCTACTGAGTCCTTCCCTTTGGGCTATGTAATGCCCTTGCCACTTTCCAGAGAGCTGTATTGAGCATCTTTGCCGAGCTGATTCATGATTCGGTGGAAATCTATATGGATGACTTTACTCCTTACACGTCTGGCTTCCAAGAAGCCTTGTCCAACCTGGGAAAAGTTTTAAGCAAGTGCATTGAGATGAACCTGTCCCTCAGCCCTGAAAAATGTGAATTCCTGATGATTGAAGGGATAGTGTTAGGTCATACCATTTCTCGCCAAGGATTACAGGTGGATCCTAATAAAATTGCTATCATCAAAAAGGTTCCACCTCCTCAGAAGGTAAGAGATGTTCGGAGTTTCCTAGGCTTAGCGGGATATTATAGAAGATTCATTAAAGACTTCAATAAGCTAGCCTCACCATTGTTTGGCCTCTTAGAAAAATATGTTGAGTTTAAATGGACTGACGACTGTCAGAGGGCTCTAAATGAGTTGAAGGATAAGTTAGTGTCCACCCCAATTTTGAGAAGCCCAAACTGGGCCCTACCTTTCCACATCCACACTGATGCCTCGAACAAAGACATAGGGGCAGCCTTAGGACAAGTTGAAGAAAAACTTCCATATGCCATATACTTTGTCAGCAAAAACTTATCCAAGGCATAAATGAATTATACTCTAACTGAGAAAGACTTCCTGGCCGTGGTCCATTCCCTGAACAAGTTCTGGCACTACATCACTGGCTATCAAACCTTTGTACATACTGATCATGCTGCAATTATATATTTAATGAATAAGCCTGATGTGAATGTTCGTATTATTATATGGTTACTTTTGTTGCAGCAGTTTGATTTGACTATCGTTGACAAACCAGGGAAAGAAAATGTTGTCGTTGACTTCTTGTCCAGATTGGATTGCCCGCAGGTGAAGAAGGAACAGTGGATGACCAGATGCCAGATGAACATTTGTTTGCTATCTCAGTACTCTCTCCATGGTTTTCTGATATAGCAAACTACCTAGTCTCAGCACAGTTCCCTCCACATCTATCCTCAAAGGAGAAGAGCAGAATCATGAGGAAGAGTGCCTCATTCACTTTGATCGGGGGCAACCTATTCAAACTTGGCCCCGATCAGATTTTAAGGTGTTGTGTAAGGGAGGAGGAAGTCTTCGACATTCTCCTACCCTATCACGATGGGCACTGTGGAGGAAACTTCGTAGCCAAGAGGACTACCTTCAAAATTCTACAGGCAGGCTACTATTGGCCCACTCTTCATCAAGATGTGAGAAGATATATTAGCCAATGTGACCGATGCCAAAGGATGGGGAAACCGACTCCAAGGGATGAAATGCCTCTCCAACCTCAAGTGACTCTTGAGATATTTGAGAAGTGGGGAATGGATTTTGTGGGTCTTATCAACCCTCCTTCAAGGCAAAGGTCTTACATCATTGTGTGCACAGACTATCTGACAAAGTGGGCAGAAACCAAGGCAATCAAAGCAGTGACAGAAGAAAAGGTGGCTGAGTTCTTAAGAGAGAACATCTTCTACAAATTTGGCTACCCAAGAGAGTTAGTCACCGATCAAGGAAGCCATTTCACCTCCAACTTAATTGAAGACTTGCTCACTCATCACAAGATCAAGCATAGGACTTCCACCCCATATCATCCTCAAGCAAATGGGTAGGTGGAAGTCACCAATAGAGCATTAGAAGGGATTTTGACTAAGGCGGTGAGCAGCAGCAAAAATGATTGGGCAGATCGCCTGGTTGAGGCCACTTGGGCCTACAACACCACTTGGAAGACCACAACAAGTTTCACACCTTATGAGCTGGTCTATGGGAAGAGAGCTTTGCTGTCAATCGAGTTCGAGTAAAACACATTGAGGATGGCAGCTCAGCTGGACCTAGATCTCAGCCATGCTCAACGAGAAATGTTATTGCAGCTGAATGGGTTAGATGAACACCGAATGCAGGCCCTCCTCCACTTAGAAGTGGTTCAACTTTAGAGGAAGATATGGCATGACCGACACCTTAATGACAAACAATTCCAGCCGAAAGATTGGGCACTGTTGTATGATTCCATACATAAGGATTTCAAAGGGAAGCTAAGGAAAAGATGGCTCGGACCATATGCAGTAGATAAGTGCAATGACAATGGTTCCGTCCTTATCCGGACCATTGATGAAGAATCCATCCCCATGCTAGTCAATAGGCATCGACTAAAGATCTATAGGAAACCTCTTTCAAGGCAAGAGTTCATCGAAACTATGGAAAAATCAGTGTTGGTAATAGAGAAGGGTTCTGCCTCTGTTTTGGCCACACCCTGAGCATCATCATATAAAAAAAAAAGAAAAATAATACAATAAAAAATATCCTTGGGTGAAAACCTCTCTGAGGCGCCCAAGGTAGATGGTAGGGGTGAAAACCTCATTGAGGTGCCCCTGCTATCTCTCTGAAAATAAAGGATTGGAATAAAAAGATCCTTGGGCGAAAACCTCTCTGAGGCACCCAGGGCAGATGGTAGGGGTGAAAACCTCATTGAGGCACCCCTGCTGTCTCTTTAAAAAAAAAAAAAGACAAAAAGAAAAA
>APFE031620313.1:0-36959 GCA_000404065.3 Pinus taeda
TCGTAGCGTACTCCCGCACTGAGCCTTTTACTGAGCTGCGTACCCCCGCACTGCACCTATGGATCGCCTGCGGACTTCTGATTAGGGCCAAATTTACAGTCCTCCAATGTGCCACAGTCAGTCAGATCCACATATCTGAACATGCGCCCGAGAGATCACGAATTCATAGATTCACCTTCAAATTTACTTTGATTTAGATCAAGCATTTTACATTGATAACCCAATATTTCAGATCTTAAGATATTCAATTGAAAAGATACCTTAGCCAAGTGATCTCCTTCCCTATTTATAGTCAAGCCCTTATTCACACCATGGGACAAAACCATCAATAACCAATACAAGGGATCCAAACCGGGGCTAAAATAGATCCTATAACATGGGCCAAAACCATAGCATCAGAAATGGAGGGCTAAATACCACGGGCCAAACATAAGAAACCCCACGTGAGCGCGCTTCTCTGCCTTGAAGTGAGTGAACTGGGGTTCCGCACCTTCTGAACGGGTAACCTGCGGGTATGACTGCACCTCTTGGACGGCGAACCTGCAGGTCCGCACCTTTTGAACCATTCACCTGCGAGCCTCTTAATTTCCATCATTTTGAGAGCCTGAACAGACCATTTCCACTTGAGTGAGTTTCCATCAAGTAGAACACCTGTATCATAGAGCCATACCAGAATCATAATGCCAACATTGTGACTCTTTGACTACACTCATGACAGTTCAACTTCCTATGACTTTTCAACTGACATGACTCTTCGTATTCATGTGTTTCCATTGGACTTCCACTTTACATTACATTCAATTTGAAATAGACATTTCTCATAATAGTGATGTGGAGTTTGAGAACTCATGACACGACTTGACATGACACTGCTGACATGGACTAGCTTGTTGAGGTGGAAATGTCAAGTCGACCTTACTCCTGAGTGATAGATGTGTTCTTGGATGTTCTTTCTCTTCTCCTCTGCATAGCTTGATGATGTGGGGTCTTCAATGATCTTTGGTATTGAGAGATGGTTGCATGCATGTGTTCCCTTTTCTTGTACTTGATAAGATTCTTTGTCCATCCAGTTGTAAGTGAGTCTTCTAGCATGTTCGCTCCTTCTTCATCATGTCGCCATGATCTAACAATGTACATGTTCTTGCAATTCACTCATGATGGGATGACATCAAATCCAAAAACTCCCTAGTCTAAGAGGATGGATTTTTATACATGGACTAGGCCCAAGACCGGTGACAAGCTAGGAAAGAGGGCCTAGTAACTATGCATTGTGCAGTTCTAGGTGACAGGGAGGGAGGCTAGTCACTGAGACTGCATAGAGTGCAACTCAGGATTGGATGAGGAACTCTTGAGCACATTCCTCATTGCCAGGAAAAATTGTGTAGGGGCAACTGGTAAACAAGATTGTACAGTTGGAGACAATCAATGGCTGATGTAGGATGGGATCCTAGGAGGCAAATCTGCACAGTTTTTAGAGGCAAAGAAGGACTGGGTGAGTCTCGACTAAGGGAGGACACTAGGGAGACACTTCTACACAATTATGGGAGGTAAGGAAGACTTGGTTCTTTACACATTGTGGAGTTCCATAGGTGGGGAGGAAGCTTGATGATTGATCTTGTGAAATTTGCAGTTCAGGTTAGGCTAGGATAAGTTACTGCACAATTCTTAGGATGAAGGGAGGTTGCTCAGCTCTGGAATTGCGCAGTGAAAATTACCTGGGGGACAGTGACTACACACTGCATATTTCCAGGTAGCAAGGTTGCATCACTGAGGGCTAAGACTGTGCAATGCGTAGTTCAGTCGGGGTCTGGTGAAAGTGAGTTGTTCGGTCAAGAGGATTTTCGGAGAAATGGCTAAGTGTGGGAGGAAAGTGAAATTGTGAGGAACTTGAAATTGTAATCACACACTTAGCATACCTTGATGACACGACAACATAGACCACCGAAACAACAAGACAAAGCTTGTGTGACTATTCTAAACAAAAAGTGACAAGTGAAACACTTGAGATAGACTTTAGGACGATCGTGATGACACTTGTGTGACAATGCTTAAAATTGTGTGTATCATTGCGAAAAATATTTGCATATCTAGGAAAACTCGAATACACAGAGAACAACCTTCGAAATCACCAGAAAATGACCACAAGCATGATAAAACAATCAAACATGCCAAAAGATGACAGTTGATCGAACAAGAAAAAGGGGTGAAAAGACTAGGAAATCTCATGAAATGAGTTCAAGTGTTTGCAAGAATAAAGGGAAAGACTAAGGAAGTCTTCGAAATTTAAGTGCAAGCCAACATTTTGGAGGGTGTTACAGTCATTACACCATACTAAAACAAGTAATAAACCAACGCAATACCAAAAGTAGATAATCCACCAATTCCAAAGACTTCGACCATGTAACAACCCATCTGGGATAAATCTGCTTCAATATAATTGGGAGAGTATATGCCCCCCATCCCTTTCCCGATACAAATTCCAACCAGACACCATCTACCCACCACCAGTCCTACCCAAACTATGCAAATAGGTTTGAGAAATGATAATAATAATAAACTATGAAACAAACTTGCTTAATAAATAAGTTGCTAGGAGATATCTTCCACATAATACTTTACTGAGCAACAAAAATACCAAGGATATAATCCAACTTTGCAGATAGCATAACCCCAAATTTCAAAGGACACAAAGCAATGGTAGGTCCTTACAAAGGTCCTTTAGAAAAACCCATACCGTACTAGCAATAGATGAAATCCAAAGAAATTAGTATACTAGGAAAAGAGAAAGATATTACCCACTTATAGCCATGGATTATAGTCCTACCAACTTCTCAATTTCTAGTCTGGTATTCACCTTACAAATCCACCTAGAAAAGTAAGGAATTAAAGCCCCAATGAGACACAATGGCAATGAAACCTATGACATTCTAATTCAATCCAGAAACTCCCACTTCCCAATCCATTTCTTTGGCTGACAGACATGGAAATAAAATCCTTCCAAGCTTTGAAGGGGGTAGGGAAATCCCACCCACGGTAGGGGAATTACACACACACACAGCTCATACACCATCTCATAACACATAAAAAGTATAGGAAGGATCCAAAACGTGCCTAGCCATTAAAATAGTGAAATGGCATTCACACGCTTCATGCATGGACGGGTAGGCCATGCCAACCCCCGCTTAATAAAATTAAGAGCCAGTGGGGTGGTGGGGGCCCCCGCCCCCCCCGATCTCATTTGCCACATGGTCGACCACCCCCATCGTGAAAATTAATTTTATTATTAATATTATTAGTATTTCAAGTATGAAATTTCATGCATCCATAACCATAATTATGAAATTTTACCACACTAACATTCAATCAATTTCATAGTGTTTATAGGTGTAAGAGGAACATTATGTATTGTGAGTGTTACAGGGCATTTTGTCGCACTTATTCTAAAGGCCCCGAACTTGGATCTCTCATCATCCGTTACACTTTGCATCACTCCCCTACAAAGCCAAAAGAAAAAATATTCCCAAATGTTATAAGTATCCTAGATTACATTGGCTCAAAACCCTAATATAATACTCCATCACACTTAGCCTGATGATAATTTGTGATGGTGCATGTTGCTTGCGTGGAAATTATGTTGATAAAGACATGTTGCCTTTACTGAAATTGCGATGATGCCTGAAAATGAGGAAAAATAAAATAGAATTTAAAGCTTCCTTCTCTAGAAGCTTCGAGAGTTGATTCATTCATTTTCTATTGAATATGATCTTGAATTCCTACTAATGAGGTTTTATCCCTTATCTCATCGAACTTACCTCCTTTCAAAGTGGATCTTGTCCTAGTATGGTGGATCTAAAAATTCCTCATTTTCCCTATAAAAGAAATACCTTCAATAGAGTTTGGGTTGGATTTTGAAGACTTTGATTATGTTCTTATGCTATTAGTTTGAGTTTGTAGGTCCATAATCCATCCTTATGTGTTGATGAGATTGAAGTCTTTATCATTGTGGCAAAGAAAGGATGAGAAGGCTAGGAGAGATTTGCAATGTCAAGGCCTCAACAAGGGTTGCAATCTTTCTTTGTTATCATTAATAAAAACTACATTTTTCCCCATGCATCATGTCTTTGATTATAGATGTGTAGAATAAGGCTCCTTGGCCTCTTTTTTTTTCCCAACGAAAAATCGCAATTTTATTCATTTTGAATCAAAATTATATATTCTAGATGCTAAAAAGCATATGCATAAAACCAACAGAACTTGGTATCCAAGATCAATAAAAACTTATTGAATAGTTATACTAGACTACTATTTCATACCTTTCTTTTTCTCCACTTTCCGCCAACCACTAGAGTTGGGCATGGATGATACAACAGTCATTTGAGTTTATTTTAGATTTGTTGGGACTTATTTTTCTAAGTCCGAACCTTCTCATACATGAGTTCATTTGGTAACAATTACTTCATTTTCAAAAGTAATCTACTTCTTTTGATATGAAGATATTGGAACTAAAGTAGAGTTGTTCTCGACCTCTTCCTTCTGTGGAGTGTCTTGAGAATTCTAGTCATTTATGTTTGAGGTATTTTTTGTAGTTTCCAGTCGTTCTATTTTTGCTTCCTGATTTTATGGAAATTGCCAACCTTTTGGCTTTTGTGTTTGTCGATTTTTCCTTTTGGGGTCTTTTTTTAATTGGGGACAAGAACTTTTAAGATGACCAGTTTGGAAGCATGTGCAACATCAAAATATTGTGTTCTCATAGTCAAGGGGTTTTGACCACTACAGATTGTTGTGAAGCAACAGGATGCGATCAGGTAAACCTTTACTAAGGTCTACCTCTACGCAAATTCTAGCAAAGGTGAAGATGCCTTTTGAAACTCATTTTGCATCCACGTTTAAGAATCTTCCCAATTAATTCCCAATCCCTTCTAATAATTTTTGGTGCCAGAAATGCAATGATAGATTTTGTAACCTAACCCATATTGGAATTTTGGAAACCATCAGGTTATTTTCATCAAAACCTGGAAACCAAGGAGTCATGAATAAGCCTGCATTCCCCCAAAACCATGGTCCCTCGTCTAATGCATAATCCTTATCTTTTGTTGTTTCAAACTTTACAATGAAAAAAAACCCTAGAACATAGATGCATATCATAGTTTTTTGTCCATGTAGAGTAGATCCATTGGAATAACGCCTCCAATTTGGGTTAGAAGCCATTAAATCTACATATAACTACTCTTCAATGGAATTATGCATAAATTTTGTTTACCTCAGTCAAGTTAATCATCAACACTGGTACATGGGTCATCTGCTCCATGATATACGGACCAGGAAGGGTGGAGGACTACTTTGGTTTTTTTATGGCTTTTTATTCCTGTTGACTATATATATGAATGAAACTAGGCCTTTTGAGTTGGATCCAAGATATCCTCCAAGAAGTCTCAAGTTAAGGATGATGGTCACATCAGGGCCAATGCCATAATTCTACACCTTGAATCTTATTGCATTGATTTCCTTGCATATATTAGCTTTTGTTGGGATACCCATTTACACTTGAATATTTTGTTTCAAAGTTTGTACCCACTCCCAGTTCCAAACCCTCATAAAAATAGTTTTTCTACTTAGTGATCTGATAAAAATTTGGATCTAGGATCCTTGGCGAAAATTTCGTTGGAGATTCATCCGTTTATTATTCTCATATGGTTTGTTTTTTCCTCCTACATTTAGTGTGTGCTGGAAAACACGGATGACGCCATATCCATCCTTCACCTTCCACTGCCTTACATATACTATGATACCAGAACATCCGTAGAAGAATCCTCCAACTTAAAGCCTAACGCCATTAAAGGGGAGGATTTCACACAGCCGATGTAGGGTTTGGATCTAGAAGCATTGTTTTATGCAAGGATCTGGAAGGTAGGTTGAGAATGACCCATTCAAAGGCTTAGTACCTATGTTTTGAGGAAGGCAGAGAAATCTGGATATGATCTCTTCGTCAGAGGTCCAACCCTTCAGAATATCGAGAGATCCAAGGTAATGCATGTTCCTTCATATCTTATTTAGAACTATTTGAATATATCATATTATATATCTCAATATGTTTTCTTGTATTGGCTAATTTGAAGGCTCTACTTTCGGGTGTTAAAGTTGGAGCTAGAGTGAATGGGTGAAGAGAAGAAGAAATCTTGCATTGAACACTAGGTAGGTCTTCTTCTTATATTTCAAATATCTTTAGGGAAATATAGTGTAGTTTTTTTGGTTGTTTCTAGGTTAAAGGATTTATTCGGAGAACAACTTGGCGACTCCATTTGGGACATAGTTGTTCTTTAGTGGGTTTCTTTGCTATGGCCCTTTAATACCTTTGTATTCAACATTTTTTGTCTTGTTCGGAATGTAGTTTGACTTTAGAAAATTGAATTTTGAGCTTGATCAAGGTTTTCTCCTCTTTTTTGTGTGAATCAGATCCAACACACTTTCTTTTTTGTTATAGTGTGTTGCATTGCAAATTTTTGGTTCAGTAAGTGTGACCCATCGCACTGGTTCCTATTGATTACTTGCGTTGATTCTTGGAAAATGTACAAATTAATGCTTCCCTTCCTTGCTTTGCAATTTGTCTTTTTCTCTGTGGTTTTTTGAGTCTTTGGTCTATCTTATTCTCTATTAAGCCAACAATTTTTATGGAATTTGAGTTTTATTTCTCTTTGTTAGGAAATTTATTTTTTCTTGTCCATTAAATCTTTTCACATATGGCTTTATTATTGATTCATTAGTTACATTAGTTATCTGACCAAATTTCTTTTGTTTCATTAATCTAGTCATAGTTTCAATTCTCTTTACATAAAAAAGGAAAAAATTTAGTTTTCTTGTTCATTAGGGCTTTGAAAATGTGAAATTGGAATAGTATCTTTGAAGGTATTTTTTAGAATATTTGTTTTCTGCATTGTTGAATTGGAACCTATTCCTTTCCTCTAGTTAGATATTCATCGAATTGAAAAGAGTTCTCTCATATTAGCTGCATTTTAGAATTCAGATGAATGTTTTTATTTTACGATCAAACAAAAACCTTAATGAAGAGACACATTTGAAATTTACCAATGAATCTAAGAAACATCAAAAACACATTTAGTTGGTCTAGGCTAGAAGATGTGTAGTTATGTCTCTAAACATAGGAGTTGTCATTAACCATTTGTGTTACATTCTGGAGATGGTCGGTTTCCACATACTTTGAAGTATATAGGATCGTTCTTCCATGTACCTTTGGGTATATATGAAGGTGATCCATGTATGATGAGTATATAGGAATGCTCCCATCGTACGATTACACATTCGATAACACTACCACAGAATGCGCTTCCACATACGCTCAGGTATATATTGGAAGTCCCCATTAGGTTGCAAACCATCCCTAGGTAACCAAGTTGATCACCTTGTCATTTGTGATACACTGAACATGACATTAAGGGAGATTACCTGCACATACCTAACTGTATATTGCAATTCAAAATGACTCGATAATCCTTTTATGCCTAGATACCCATTTCTTTTTTAATTTTACTATTTAACTAGATAATTAACCATGGAAGGCCATTCTCATTGTTCACGTAGAATGAAAGGTTTACCCCCAGAGGTAACACGCAGTAAATCAACACATCATAAACATAAGAAATTGCAATCTACCACATATGGTACATCAAAAGCTACTCCATCTAAAACTACATCAGAAATTACCCAACCTGAATCATCACTTCCTAATGTTACCAAACCCGAAGTTACATCTTCTAAAACTGGTGAGTTAGAGTCTAAGGCAGACAAAACTATTCAACTAGAAGTTTTTGAAACCTGTGAAGTTGAATTAAAAACAACTAAGCTTGAAGTTGTAGAACTTGAAACTGTAGAGTCGGAAAATTTGGAATCTAAAGTAATTCAACTAGTTTATCCTTCTACCCCTCTGCCTTTATCTCATCCGTTATTTCCATATTTGGTAGTGAAACAAAAGCAATTCCACCTAGTTTATTGAGTATATATGACAATACTAAAAAATATTCTCTTAGTCATCAATCTCCTATTCAAATACCTTTGCGTCAGGATTTTCCTAGTTATAAACCTCATACTCGATTATGTCTGAATCTTCGGTATAATTCTCCATTACGTCATAATCCTTGGTATAATTCTTTCCTGAATTCTTAGAGGAGGATTCACGCACACACTCGTCTGGAAAATCCAATCATGACAGAGTCAACAAAAGCCACCCAACCTGCGTCTGTTGTTATGAGTGAATCAATTGAAGTTACATCGATTTCTATCTTCAACGCCTCACTGGAAACTTATATTTACAGTGGTCCATCATTACCACCTGGATATCAGTCGTTGTTAGGAACGTTTTCAAGAGTTTCAAGTAGTCCTTGGACTTCTCAACTACCTTCTTCATATAGAATATCATCTGGTTCATCTTTATCAAGTACCACACAACTTTTTCAATCTATTGTGCCTCAAAATCCTTTGGATCAACAATATGGTTTGTTCCTTAGTGGAATAGGAAACCGACAAGATCCATTCTATCTTACCATAGGTATCCTCCCACTGGGGGAAAATGGCCTTCTTATAACCCTTATCCTCCAACTGAGGGGAAACCTGTTGTTGGTATGTTCCCATATCTTGAGAAAATATTGCAAGTCGGTGCTCCATCTTTTACTATTCCTTAATCTATTGGTGCCCTATTTACAGGAATGGCAAACACTCCTTTGAATGTTTCTCTTGTTTCTTTTGGTCAACCTGGTCAAGTTTCAACTCACATTCCTACTAGTCAACATGTCCAGGTTATACCTTAAGTACAAGCTATTCAACCTATTCAGGCCATGTCTCAAGCACAAACAAGTTAGCCAGTACCAAGGATACCTCAAATACCATATATCCAACCTGTTCAAGGTATACCATAGACCTCGTCTAGTCAACTTGGTCAGATTATGCCTCATGTACAAGTTAGTCAACTTGTTCAGGGCATACCATAGATTCCATATGGACAAACTTTTCTAGGTATACCACATGTCTCCATTGGACAACCGACAACTATACTGCAGGCACCTCATCAAGGAAAATACATCCAAGGCCCGCATTTTCCAACTTATTAGGGCCTACTTGGTCAGAGTTATCCTGCTTTTCAAACTACTGCTTAGCCTAGTGGAATGCAAATCTCGATGGCCCAACCCATTCCACCTTACCCAGGATATCCTTCACTAGTATTTAATCTTTCTTCACAAGGTTACCATCCCCCTCAAACAAACTTTAATAGGTAGTTTCCATTTATCACAATGTTAGAGTTACCAAACCTCTCTTGACTTACTAATGATCCAATATATCATTTTCCTTGGTGTCCATCTATTCCAGCTAAGTTGTTAAGCAATATTCACAAATTCAACGAAAACCCTAGGGAAGACCCATCAAACCATGTTATGACTTATCATTTATGGTTTTCTTCGAACCCCTTAAATAATGATTCTATTTGTTTCTATCTTTTCCAACGAAATCTTACAGGTTTGGTAGAAAAATGGTATGTCACGTTACCGAGAGCTTCATTTAATAACTTCAACGCATTAACAACAACATTTCTAACTCATTTTCAATTATCGATTCGTTATGAAATGGGTACAGAGATTTTGACCTCTCTAAAACAATCTGACTCTACTCACATATATGATCATATACATGAATGGTGACGTTGTCATTGTTTGGTTAAAACATATATCCTAGATTAGTTATTAGGAGAATAGTTTGTTAAATCACTTGATATAACTAAGGATGTTACCAAGGGATGAGTCATTACTGAAGAGAAATTTATTGCTCATGCTCAATATTTAGACCTAGTTTATACCCAATCAGGCATGCTCTACCAGAAAATACCTAATACCTCGCGACCATCTTACATTGTTCCATTCACTCCTTCGACACAATCGCATGTCGTTGATGGCATGATTAGTTCCATTGGACATAAAACAAAAAATAAGCCCTCCGTTCAATCCAATATAAAGATTTCTCTTATGACCACTCGAATCCCTTCTCCTCCTGCACCTATGAATACTTCCAAGATTAATTTCGTTCAATCTACTAAAGGAAAATATCAACAACCAGGAAGTAAGAAGAAGGGTAAAGGAAAAGCCAAAAAGGAAAACCCTCCACGGGGCAAAGAAAAACTCAAGTCTCCTGACGAGAAACACAAACCACATTATCCTTGTCTCATTTGCAATGAGGATAATTTCACCAAGGAATGTTTGCACTATGCAGAAATCAAGTGATTCTTAAAGGTCGCGCTATTTCACCTATAGTGTTAACAGATCCTTTCCTGAATCAGGAGACCAAAATGGTTACACAAGCTTCATCCTCCTCTTCCCAAAATTCTTCCAACATACTGATATGTCAGGAAGATGTCTTGGTGGCTACTTGGAATAAGAACTATGGTTCCTCGAATTCCCCAAATGGAAACATTACTGATCAACCTTCCACTTCTACTCCAACTAGTTCTGGTCCTCTACAAATTAAGAGACCAACTGTTGAAATGACAATTACACCTCCTCCTCAAGGATTTATTCATAAGTCATCATTTAATCATCATGTGAGAGTTTCCCATAATTACAACATAGTCAAAGATCTAACCCAGGCTCCTTTGGCTATGTCGACCCTTGAAGTCTTCTAGAATTTTCTTGCACAGAGGAAATTGTTACTGAAAACAATTCAAGGGGTGGATAATTTGGATTCAGACCTGATTGTTTTTAATTTAGAAAACCATACACCCCAACTTTCACATCAACTTGCATTCATGATTCAAGTTGTTTTCAAAGGCAAGAACGTGTTTTGAATAGTAATGGACAAAATTTCCTCCACTTTCATCATGTTGCTATAGTGTTGGAAATCCTTGGGCTGTCCACCAATCAATGAGTCTCCAACGACCCTCAAAGCTTTTGAAGGGAGAGGATTCAAACCTTATGGAATCATGAAATCTTTACCCATCAAATTAGTAGGTAAAATGGTGTCAATAGGGGTAGAAGTCATCGATGTACCATTAGACTATAACCTCCTACTGGGTCGTAATTTGACTTACGCTATGGCATTTGTGCCCTCGTTGTATTTTTGAATGATCCTCTTCCCTCATCAAGGAAATATCGTGACCGTTGAACAACTTTCTTTTTACATTTTTGATTCCCAAACCATTGGAAATATTCCACTTGTGGATAAAATGTCACTTTCTTACGATATCGTTTGGGAAGGGTTATTAAAAGATTCATCTTTGATGGGGACTTTTGTCCTTCCACCTCCTGACATTTCTACCACGATCGCCCCTGTCAACATGATCATGTCTAGTACTGCCCCATTTCAACAACCATATGATCCATGGATAGTACCTAATGACTCTAATATCGAGTCTTTCAGTGACCACGTGCCGCTCAACCCTATTGAATTAGCCTATGAAGTTATTCACCTGGCCTACCCAACAATCACTCAAACAAACATCCAAGTGAACATGGTTAATGAACATTCTCAGGATTTAGGATAAATTTCTATTTCACATTCTGACCCTTTCGAATATGTCTTTCCTACTAATCAGAGCATCACGGGAATCATGTTGTCATATGAGAAATTGTGGGACAATAATAATCATCGTTCCTCCTTTTTACTTAAGTTGGAAATCCTTGAGAATAGTTTCAATGAATTATTTTCACCCGAGATTACCAAGCATCCTAAAAATTAAATTTCCATATATGAAATCACTTCTGAAAAGAATTTGGGGAATATTGAGGAAACCAATCCACTCAACATCTCAATGAAGCCCATAATTCTTGAAAATGTTCACAAAAGAGCCTCTTGTTCTCTTGATGAGATTCAAATTTATAAGGCCATATTTCAAGAATTTCATGATATATTCCCGTGTACCTATCAAGAGATTCCAAAAATCAACTCGATCATTGTGGTACATGAAATCAAGACGTACCCAGATGCAAAGCTTGGTAGACAACAATTACGTCCAGTACACACGAGGAAAGTTTCCATAATCAAAGAAAAAGTTGAAAACCTTCTACATGTTGGTTTTACATATCCTATTCCATTAACTTATTAGGTTTTAAATATAATCGAGTATGTGTCGATTATAAGGACATTAATGAAGCTTGTCTTAAGGACAATTATCGAACACCCTTTATAGACAAGATTATTGATCATTGTGCTGGAAGCGAAATCTTCTCATTTATGGATGGATTTTCTGACTACAATCAAACAAATATACTCCCTTCCAACCAACATAAAATCATGTTCATCTATTCGTGGGGAACATTCCTTATCGAAACTCCCCGTTGGACTAAAGAATGCAGGGGAAACTTTTCAACGAGCCATGAATTACAATTTTCATGATATTAAGCACATCGTGCAGTTGTATCTTGATGATATTCCCACCAATTCAAAAGATTTTCAAGATCACCCTATGCATCGTAGAGCGATTCTCCTATGATGTAAACATTATAAAATATGTTTGAATTCACATAAATGTCTATTTTTTTTGGAATTTGGTTGATTCCTAGGTTTCATTGTGATTAAGAATGGTATCTACATTGCTCCATTGAAGGTTAAGGAAATCCTCTATTTTCCTGCTCTTTTAAACCTCATTTAGATACAATGTTTACAAGGGAAATAAAACTTTCTACGCTAGTTCATCCCTAAGTATGTTGAAATTACTAAGGGGTTTACCTGACTATTGAAAAGAGGGGTGCCCTTCCATTGGGATAATGCTGTCCAAATAGTGCTTAATGCCTTGAAAAATGTAATAGCTCATTCATCATTGTTGCATCCCCTAATTACCACCAGTATTACTTATTATATATCACTGCATATGATACTACTATCGCTATGGTATTAGTACAGGAGGACAACTTGGGTGATGACCATGTAATTTATTACTTGAATCAAAATTTGACAAATATCGAGATCAAGTATTCACATGTAGAAAATTTGGCTTTAGTAGTTGTGCATGTTGTTCAAATATTTCACCATTATATATTGTTTTGCAAGACTACTGTTGTTTCTAATTGCAACCCCATGAGTTATATACTATCACGACAACTTCTTGGGGCCATGTACTCGAAGTGGATTGTGATCCTCCATGAGTTCTATTTGGAATTTGTCAAATCCAAATCTAAGAAATCACTACTCTTTGCCGAATTGATATGGAGCTTTCCCCACCCAAATGTAGAAACAATTGGTAAAGATATTATTCCTAACAAGATGTTGTTTATGATCAGCTCATTTGATTAGTGGTATGGGGATATAATCATTTATCTCCAAACCCAGAATTTTCTGCCTAAATTAACTTGATCTAACTAATTTCGTATTTGGTATCAGGCTGGACACTATATTATAATCCGTGATGCTCTTTATCATCGCAGTGTTGACATGACTTTTCTACATTGTCTCACACATAATGAAGTTGAAAAAGCCCTTAATGGTTGTCACACTTGAGCATGCAAGAAACATATGTCTGGTTATGCCACTGCACATAAAATTCTACGTGTTGGTTACTTTTGGCCTACCATGTTCGCATATTGTATATTGGTCATCCAAAAGTGTCATGCATGCCAGATCTATACTCGAAAAGCCTATGCTCCACCCATTCTGTTACACCCAGTCGTCACTATTGGCCCATTCGCTAAATGGGGTATCTACTTTATGACATGTAGCCCTTTCTTGGTCAAGGTTCATGTTTATATTATCATTGCAGCCAATTATTTCACTAAATGGGTCGAGGTCATTTGACAATAGCATAAAAAATGCTGCATTTTTTCTGTTCAACCGTGTTATTGTGAGATTCGGTGTATCACAAGCCATTGTCATGGACCATAGAAAATTTTTTCGTAACGACATGATGTCCATATTGACCATCAAGTTTGAATTACATCATAACAACTCGACTCCCTACTACCCATAGGCCAATGACTGTGAAAATTCCTTGAAATTTTGCAACTAGAATTAATTCTCCTAACTGATTAAAAATTTATTAATTTTATGAATTCATAACCAATTAATCACACTGAAATTTCTTCACCAAATAAAATATTGCAGAAGAAAAAATAAGAATTGGAAAATGCCAGCACACACACAAACACATAAAAGTGACACAATTACTTTTGGACAAATGTCCCTAGAAAAAACCAATGTGGGAAAATTGGTGTAGAAACTGAGGGTTTTATTATTATGCAACAATGAATTATGAGTACGATAATTTTGGATGCCCAAATAGCTATCCAACTTGAGAAAAATACTAGAAAAATCACCTAAGGGAATTTACCCTCATCTCCAAGCAATCCTGGCTCAAACTGACAACTAAAAAGCAAGTCATCCAAACCATTTGTGTAGGCTTTGTGTCATCTCTACATATCCTATCATATGCTCCACCTGAAACTAATGCGAATCAAGTTTTCCTACCTACTGTTAACTAGGAAAGTATCTCTTCTGCCTCCAATAAAATCCTCCAAGCTTTTGGAAATTGAAACGACCTCCTCTCTAGCAAAATTGAATTGCTCATTAAAGCAAATGTGTAGAATCTACACTGCTTCTAGGAGAAATAATTCATCCTCCTCTATTGCCTCTCTGGAAATGGGAAATAGTCCTTCAGATCATTGTATTTTCCCCTCTCTAGCCCTGCATCCTCTCTATATCTTTAACTATGATGCTAGCTAGCTCGAACTACCCAAGGACCTCCTAATGTTGGCTCTCACTCATTGTGATGTATGTCTCTCCATTTCCCCAATTACCTCTTCTTATAATCTCCAGTTGGGAATCCAACGACCAAGATTACAACTTAATTGATGGATGATATCATCTTCAAGTAAATCCATGTTAGTTTCTAAAGAATTAACACCTTTATCAATTAATTACTATTAATTAACCAATTTTCCTAAGTTAGACTTAAGAAAATTTAAATGATTTTCAATTAATTTAATTGAGTTATCTCTAGGTGGAATTTTCATAAACGATTTATGGGTTTTGGAGAACTCCCGTGTTTTAATCTCTCTGAGACTATAGCATTGTCTAATGCTACAAAAACTAACAATGGTCAAGTGTACTTTATCATTAAAGTTTTGAAAATGATGCTTCAGCGTATGTTAGGGATTGACAAATCGAATTGGCACACCATTCTTTTATTGGCCTTGTGGGAATACCGTACCTCCATTTGTACTGCAACTAGATTCACACCATTCCAATTAGTGTATGGTTTGGAAGTTGTTCTTCCTATTGAATGTGAAATCCCATCATTGAAACTAGCCATCAAGCTTCTTCCTGTTTCCTCTACTGAGGAGGAACATTTTTTCCACCTAGAACATTTAGATGAGACTCATCATGATGTTGCGATAGCTAACGAGGATCATAAAAAATGCATTAAAACATAATTTAATCATAATTTTAAACCTCGTGTCTTCTCAGAAGGTGACTTGGTTCTTCTATATGACCAAGAAAGTGACAAGTTAGGAGTTTGGAAGCTTGAGCCCATGTGGTTAGGTCCATACATAGTCAAACATGTACTTGCAAAAGGGGCCTACAAGCTAGTGTATTTTAACGGAGTTCCTTTGGTGCAACCTCGTAATGGGTTGTACTTGAAAAAGTACTATGCCTAGAGTTTCTTCTACATATTTACTTTGTACATATTGTACATATTTGTTGGGGTCTTTGTACTGTTGTTTTCTTGTGTGTTTTTCTACTGCTTTTGCTTATCTTGTATTACGTTGATGTGAAGATGTCAGTGTTCCCTCAACTCTATGATGGTTATGTTGATGGTGCTAGCCATAATACTCAGAATCTTTCTTCCGCAACATGGGAAATTTATGCTCCTACTGATGAGTTGATAAGTCTACAAGGAATATGTATCAGTTACACAATTATTAATATCATTGAGTATAGCACAATTGTCAAGCTAAAATCTAATGCCATTTCATGTGGTATTCATTGTTTGGTTATCAGGCTTGATTTTAAACTCGTGGTACTACATTTGAATAATGTATGTTACGAATGTTTTTTAGAGTTCGCCTCTTGGAAAGATATTTTGATTACAATAAATATCAACATGTTCCGAGACATATAAATACATTACATGCACATTAGTTAATTATGTTTTAGATAACCATTTACAACATTTGTAAAAATATAATAATCATCATACATTATATAGGAAAACCAAATAAGTAGAAAATATCCATAGATAGATAGTGTAAATAGATTTTTTAGTTTTACAAAAATTGTGTCTAATACACATATCGCTCATAGCCTATAATATTCCAATACATGCAAAAAACCAAAATGTGGCTCTAAAAGCCCTAGACACTAATCATGATGTTCATGGTAACAAATGACAACATGGGCAACCCATCGCAACAGTCAGCCAATCTGAGTTGGCACCCCTTGTTGAAGGAAATGTAACTAGGTTCAGTCTTCATAAATGTACTTTTGATATTTGTACTTATTCAAGAAAATAAATATTATTTTTATAATATATGTCAATGAGTTTCTTGCTCGTTGAAATAGGTCTAGTACATGTTAAGTGCTATAGGTGAGTCAAATAGTCAAAAGGAAATGTTGAAATCCTTAAGGGCATGTTACACCATCTATTAGGGTCAAGAGAATACTTCCAGACAATGTCAAGTTCCCTCCTATGTAAAGGCACCATCAAAGAAGCTCCTTCAATCATGTTACACCACCAAGGAAGCCATCCAAAGAAAGCATAACAAGTCGGCCTGCAAAATGTCCTCAAGTCGGCCTAAAAGGAGGGATAGTTTTATATATATATATATATATATATATATATATATATATAATTATATATATATATATATATATTATATATATTATATATATAATATTAGATTAGATATATATAGGTTTTCCACTCCACTATAACGTACTCACTCACCTCTGAAATCAATGAGATAAGAAGATGATTTAAGGGTGGAAAAGAAGCATCGAAAAGAGCCTCTATTTCAATGAAGTAAGAAGGAAATATACCGAGCCTTAGAGGACTATCCTAAGGCCTAGAATAACCACATGTGAGAAGATATAGAGGGTCTCTATGCTGTCATAGAAATCATCTACTGCATTCATCCATATGTCATTGTTTGGGCTAGATAACTAGGCCTATAAGGCCTCTCACTCAAGCAAAGAAAGAGCTCACTCAATCAAAGAAGAAAGAGGACAATCACATAAGGAATCCTCTCACACGTGCGAAGAAATAGAGTTGCACTGTAGTCATATAAAGTGTGCAACTATATCTCAAGAAATAGCTTGGCTGGGAAAGAGATAAGATTCTCCTCATATGTGAAAGAGTCCACTAAGAACCACGGAGAAGTACCTCTTCTAGAGCTAGAATAACAAGGACTATCATCATTTGCCAGAAGAAGAATGAAATGTTGGAAGGAGGACGAAGTTCTGGAAGACGAAGTGCTAGAAGAAGGAGAACAAAGGGCTTGACTTGTGCTTGGAGGATATTCTTGTCAAGGGTCAAGGGTCTGGCATTGTTCAATATAAGTTTCAATAAGAGAAATTTGAGAAAGGGTTTTCCTTTCTAAGAGAGAGAGATTTTTCCCTGGCAGGAGGCAACATCTTGTGTTCTTGTCATTTTTACTTTGGTAGCAATTTGATGAAGTAAAAGAGCATACACTAATAACAAGAAGATGATCAAGCTAACATGAAAAAGTAAAGGTGCTTCACAAATTGTTCTCATTCAATAGAAGAATTCTATCATAACTATTTTTCCCTAGATTCTTCAACATGGTATCAGAGGGAAGGTGACACATCAAGGAAAGGGCATCTCAATAACACTCATCAAGGAAGTACATCTACAAAAGTTGAAGCATCAAGCCAAGAAGTCTCTAAATATCAATACAAGAAGGTCTATCATCTATCATTCATCAGGGGAGACTACAAATCTAGAAGAAGAGCCTTATATAAAGGAACCTACAAAGAACATCAGATCAAAGAGGGACCTACATCAAGCCACAAATCATCAAACAAGTCTCATCATCAAGCAAGTGCACTTGGAGAAGGCAACTTGAAGAACATCAAGATCCTAGGAAAGCAAGCCATCAAGTCCTCAAGAAGAAATCAAACCCACTACATCTCAAAATCTATCAGGTAAGTATATGTCCCCTTTTGAATATACATCAATGTATTTTTGCAAGGAAAGCAACAAATTGGTAGGTACCAATAACTTTCTTGAATGGAAGAAGAGGATTGATTTACTTCTCAAGGAGAATGAACTCCTAGAACATGTCAAAGGGAATATCACTATCTATGCTAAGGAACAAACTCAAGCATTAGCTAAGTACAATAAGCATGAGACAAGAGCTCAAAGGATTCTAATAGAATCAATCAAAGACTCTCTCATTCCTTATGTATCCAAATTGAAACATCAAAATAAATTAATGATAGTCTAGTAGAGTTATTCTCGGTATTCAAAACTAGAGAAGTAATACCTCTAAGGAATGAATTGTACAAGATGAAAATAACAAAGGAAGGAATAGCTCCCTACTTCATGAAAATCTCTAAAATGAGAGATCAAATTCAAGAGCTCGGAGAAGTCATGTCTAACAGAGAGATGACAACTGTAGTACTCAATGCTCTACCCGAGCATTGGGGCAACTTCACATCAAGCATATATGCCAAGAAGGAAGCAACCACACTCAGTGAAATGTGGTCTCTATGTAAGACATAGGAAACCAAACTTAAAGCAAAGGAAGATGTAGGATCAAAGGAGAAAGCATTTGCTACCATGGCCAAAGGAAAGGGTAAATTTAGCAAATTTGGTCCACAAAGAACAAACAACAAAGATATGTCCAAAGTCCAATGCTATGGATATCAAGAATATGGACACTACAAAAGGAATTGTCCTAGGATTAAGAAGGACAACAAAAATAAAAATAAAAATGGAAGAAGCTCATGTGACTCAAGAAATGAAAGAAGAATACAAGAATCAAAAGAAGGAAGATCCTTCAAATATCTATTATGACTAAGTCAATCTCTTTAATTAAAATCTTCTTTCAAAGTTTTGAGTAGGATAGAAGCATGTAAGAATAGAATAAAATTGCATGACTAGAAACATCTTCTAGAATATAGAGGCAAGGAGTACATGGAGTTCTAGATACTCATGTAGGAAGAGAATTTATAAATGAGAACAAAATTCATGGTGAGAAATATCTTCTAAAATATAGGAGCATCGTAGATATGGCTCAAGATATTCATGTAGAAGGAGAATACTTAGAATAAGACCTCATTCACATTGAAAGAAAAATTGATCATGATTAGAATCTTAGAAAGACCTCCATCATTATTATCTAGGTAAATCCTCTCTGTGGATAGAGACGATCCCTCTAGCCTAATGAGTGGGTATAGTAAATGAAGTGAAAATATACTAGACACTTTCCTAAGTTGCAATTGAAAAGAGAGACAAAGAAGATGACCTACCTCATTTTGATGCTATCTCGATCTCCTTTGTTGAAGACCTTGAATCACTTGCATCACGGGCTCGTTCATACTACTCTCAACATTTATGCACCTACACAAGAGGTCAAGACACAAAAAAGCATGAAAATACAAATAGCATATTCAAAAGCAACCTACTTAACTGATCAAGGAATGTTAAGTTAAATGATACATGAGCATACACATTTAGGGAAAATGAACCAGCAGTTGTATATTAATAGAAAATAAGGGAAAGCATACAACCAAGCCTTGATGTTGATAGGCTCTCCTTGAATGAATATCCAAGTCCAAGCTAATCTCTCCAAGCACTCCTTCTCCAAGCCAAATGAGTAGCATATAGGCAAAATCTTAGCATAAGGGTGCAAATAGTCATAGACCAACCAACCTCTAACCTGACCAACCATTTGGGAATGGGAGAGGATGAATATATAGGTTGGGAAAGGGAGTTAGGATATCTCCAAATATAGGATTAGGCCCTCATCTCAAGGAGGTATCTCATAGGGATAATACCAAGAGGCCAAGTTGGGATAATTCGACCTCATCTACACAAAACAACCTCCAGCTTGTCAGTCTAGAAGCTTCTAGATCGTGAAGCTTCTCATCCTCATTAGGAAAATTTCCTTTTTAGGATCATCGTAGGTATACAAGTGAACAGAGTGATGCCATCACGGGTCGAGTATAGTGAAACAAGCGATCATATCTATTTTTAGTCTCATAAGAGTGATGATTCTCAAATTAGGGTTTAAGAGATCTTTCCTTTAGGGGAAGCTCAAGGCATTTTCCAATCAATGTATTAGGGAGGATCTGAGTTGTATATATGAATGAGTACATTGCATAATAGTCATGTTTTCAGGAACTTTGGGGTATGTCACAAGGAAGCGCAGGAGACGTGAAAAAATACTGTGTAACAGATGCCCCCTAAAGCATGAAGGCAGAACAGGAGTGATGGCTAAGATGATTTACGAGCTTTTTCAAGGATGAGGAAAAACACTTCCAGGAGACCTACAAATCAAGGATGCATATACATATACATATTTGATGTCAAAACATGAATCCACGGTATGGACGCAGCCATCCAATACAAAAGGATCATCTGTAATCTAAGATCCAAGGCATAGATGCAACCACTTTGAACTACAAAGTTTTTCCAAGGTGGGAATTCAGTTTCTATTTCAAAGGCAGAACCATCAAGAAGTTCCCACTTGTGTTTATTTGGAGTCCCGGATCTGATACCATTCTTACAGGATCTTTCACAGAAATTATGAACAGATAGATTTTATTCATATATGGATGTTCTTTGATACCATTCTTACAGGATCTTTCACGAAAATTATGAATAGATAGATTTTATTCATATATGGATGCAAACATTACAAAAAGGAATCCTTTTCCTCAGATGGACTGCTGTAGCATTTAGTAGATATTAGTTACCCGTAGCATAACAAATCTACAGGCTACTTGGCATGCGAGTAGACTGAGTCTAAAAGATTCACACCATCACTTATCAAACTTCTCTACTGATCCAGCCACTTTAGGTTCACACCAACGTCAAGCACTAATGTGTAGGGTTCTCAAATCACCTAAGGACTTTGAACTCAGCTCGTGGTGCAAGCAGATCAGACAGGATGTCCGCAGATGCAGAGTAGGAGCGAAATTCGACTCAGACTCTAAAATTCTCAAATCCCTGAATTCCCGAATGAATCTTACTTCTCAGCCACCTTTTATTTATAAGGCTGGAAGGGAACAAACATCCCTGAATGGGTCCTGTACAGGCTGATGACTCAAAAGACAAATCATCTAAAGCTATATTCGGGCATGAGAGGACTGTCCCATGTTATCTCGTCCCTTCTCCTTTTATGGATAGCCAGTGGCATGTGGGGACCAAATCTATGACACAAAATGACAGCTAAAGGATAGAAAGAAGAGATACATAGATCTCATTATTGTACTAAAGATTACACTGTGGATATTCCAAAGCAAGGGAATCCACGAAAACTTGTCCAACACCATCGTCGGTTGGAAAGACTACACCTTTAGAGTACAAAGTACTCTATCCGGGGATGAGAATAGTGTTGATAGCCAAATCTTTCAATCAGGAAATTATTGAAATACTGCACGCGAACTTCTTTCTCGGTTTCCCAAACTTGAAGATTATGTCGGTCAAGTGGCTCCAAGAAACTGAGATTAAGGAAATGATTTGTGCTGGGATCAATTTTATCGTGAAAACTATCATAACTTGTACTGCTGGAGATGCCCCTTACTTTGTAGTGATTTGTTACGAACCATCGTACATGGCCACATCTTCGCATGCTTTGAAGAAAAGAGAGGTCTTCAATGTTAGCTATATTTTCAACAGATTTGTATACTATTCCATTCATGTGAGCTCTGGGTTCACTGAATCCCAGAATCTTGAGCATGTGAAGAGATTATGGCTTTATTAAAAGTGCTGACAGTTCGTAAATCTTCCACCATTCCAAGAACTAGTCTGGAGTGGGGTCATTATGTTCTAATGCTTCTACCGTCATTCCTTCAAAATCAAAGTTGAACTGCATACAATAAAACAAGTTGGAAGCATAATTATGTAAATTCATACCTTCAAAAAATGCATCTCTCTGTCTGTCCGTATCATAATCTTCTCAGTGAAAGTGGTTTCCAAATCTTCTGAAGGTAATGTGGAAACTTTCAATGCAATCTTCATCATCATCTCTTTTTTGCAAAACATACATTATACTACCGATGTGCTCTAGGTAGTCCAATGCTTCTATGGCTTCAATATTCATTTGGTCTTGCATTGTTTCTGTCCATAAATAAAGAATATTAATGATGTTCCTGATCTCCTTGATAGGATACCAAGATTCATCATGAACCAACAATGGGGTTTCCAACTCATATCTTATCCATCCTGTAGGGGTTTTAATTTCAACATGATCTTCATTTCTTCGAATGAAACTGCAATTTAAATATAAGACTGAGTGTGCTAACAAAAATTCTCTGCTGAGCATATCAGCAAAACTGTTTTTATCTCCAGATATAAATTCTATTTCAAAAGTATATTGGATCAATTGCATGACCCATCGGACCATGGCTACATCTTCAAAATCACACTTTTGAATAGCATACTTCAAAGCTTGGAAATCTATTCTAACTGTGAATTTTGTATATATTACAAAATATTTGAATTTTGCTATCCCCAAACAGACTGCTCTTAATTCCTTTTTCATGCTGGACCAATTTAGCTGATTTTTGGCCCACAAACCTGATGCATATTAACAGATTTCCATTTCTTTTTTGCTACTGGGTTCCATTGACATAGGACTTCTCCCCAACCTTCATGGCTAGCATCGGTCATAATTGTTTTCTCCCAATCTTCTCTGATAGGAGAAAGAAGCTGAATATTTCTCACCTTTTCTTTTATTCTTTTGACTGCTTGAGTGCTGTCATCAGTCCATGGAATTGGATTCTTTTGAAGCTGTTTGTTTAAAAGCTTTCTTTCCTATGCACAATGCTTCAAAAACTTGGAAATATAGTTCAAACTTCCTAGAAACCTTTGTAACTGTGTTTTATCTTTGATTTCACCTGGAAAGTGGTCTACAAAATTTAGGCTCCTTTGGATGACACTATATGACCCATACTGGATATTGTAACCTAAGAAATCAATCATTGGCCTAAACAATTTCATTTTTGATTCTGATAATACAATACCCATTTCTTTGATTCCGCGCAAGAATAACTTCAAGTGTTTGATGTGGTCCTGGATATTATCAGAATGAATTAATAAATCATCAATATATTTTTTCAAGAATTCCTCCATCCCTTCAAAAGTTTCATCTATTATCCTCTGGAATGCCGAAGGAGCATTGATTAATCCAAAGGGAATTATGTTCCATTCATAATGTCCTTGAGGCACAGAGGATGCAGTCTTCCATTTGTCTTCTTCTTTGATCCTGACTTGCCAAAATCCAGATTTTAAATCAAATTTGGAAAAGATTTTTGATTTGGATATCTAAGCAAGAATGGAAGATGGCTTTGGTAGAGGATATGCATCATAATCAAGAATAACATTCAGAGGTTTATAACTTACAACTAATCTTGGCTTACCTCTGGCTATTTCTGCAAGTTTATTGACATAAAAGGCAAAGCATGCAATAGGACTCTTACTTTTCCTGATGAGTCCTTTCTTCAGCAAATCTCGGATTTCTTCTTTGCACAATTTAAGCTGTTCTTCATTCATTGCGACAGCTTTTAATCTTCTTAATTTACCACTGAAATCTTTCTTAAGTGGAAGTTCCACTTCATATTTATGCACATGCCAAAATGCATTGGGATCATCTGAACAACATTCCTTGAATTTAGCAGTGAGGTCTGCTATCTCTTTTGCATACTTGTCATTGTCCAGGTGCTCTTCTATCTTCAGAAATTCTCTTTTTATCTCCATCTTTGCTAACAAATTTTCCATCCTTTATATCCTCTTTAGCCGATTTGGAGAATTTGAATTTATGAATGGGAAAAATATTTCTTTGTTTCCTAAGCTGACAAAATAACCATACCTGTTGCTAGCGCTGTCTAGCTTAGCTCCGTGTTTACTGAAATTTTGAAAAAATGGAGTTCCAAGATACATGGCACAGTCCATTCTTGGAATAATAGGGCAAACAAGGTGAACTCCTGTGTCTTCTGTGAGAAACACATCAATGTTTGCTTCATGCTTTGTATAGATATCACCACTGGCTGTAGTGACCTTTGGGAAAGATGTTGGCCTTCGAAGATGCATGCTAACAACTGTGTCACTGACTATATTTAATCGAGAGCCAGTATCCATAAGGATTTTCCAATATTCAAAATGTTCTCCGATCCTTACTTTCATTCTTACACAATACATAACATCTCGATTCAAGATATTGCATCCAAGGCTTGGTCTATGTTCTTCCTTTTCTCCATCTGAATCATCATTCTGGTTGATAGGATTATGATGGAAGGTCCAATTTTCTTCTTTTCCAGATATAGGAGGTTGTCTAGAAGTAGAAGCTCCTACTGCATAGGCATTCATTAACTTTACATCCAAGTCTCTGTGGTTCTCTATACAAAGTCTTCTATTCTCTTTTACAGTTTTTCTCAGTTCCTTTATTTCCTGATGAATACTAGGCAATGTTTGTGGTAGGTTTTCTCCAAATTCTTCATTTCTAACTGCTTGGTTAAAGCATCCACTGAGAAAAGACTGGCAGGGGGTACATACCCTTTATTTGGAGATTTTTTTAAATTTGAAGACAAATTCTTCAAATGATCCATCAACAAATTTCTGTACATTTATTTTATTTGTGGATCAGTGGCTGCCTGCATTTGCACAAAAAGATTTTGACTTGTTTCATCATTGTCTGTTTTCATCATTCTGACTGTGTTGCAGTTGCAAACATCTGGATCACTGCAATCAAATTCTCTGCATTTTGTACAATGAGGATCTTTGCAAGGCCCCTCATCAGAAGAATCATCAGAATATACATAATTCAATTCATCATCAAAATCTGTATTAGAAGATAAAAGTTCATCACAACTACTCGGAAGATCAAAGAAATTTATCTTTCCTTTCTTATTTCTGTATTGCACTTTCTTTTTTGATTTATCCTTTTTCTTTTCAGGGCAATTTGGAGTTGTATGGCCTTCTTTCTTGCAATTGTAACATATAATTTCTTTTCCTTTAGAAAACATTTTTGTATGTTTGTATGGTTTTTTCTTGTAATGTTTTCTTTCTTTTGTTTGGGAAGGCGGGGAATTCTTTCGGGAGAATGTATGCTTTTTTCTCCGTTTTTGCCCCTCTGAATTTCCTGCCTTTCCAAGGTGCCATTGTTTGCAGAGTTGTTGATAACCATGAGGTTTCTTTGGATTTGTGGCAGCTCTTGCAATATTCATTTGAGTGCACATTTCTACTATGATAGCCTTAACGGCTTGTCTGATAATACCAAATTTGTAGTCTCCAATTTTCTGAGGTAGTTTATTGACAATAGCAGAGGAAACCCATTGACGAAGAGAGGCTACAAAGATCTCTTTCCACTTTGGCTCAAGAACAAGGTCAAGAGACAAAGTGTGTAGGCGGTGAAGAAACTCATTGAAATATTCATCAAAATGCTGCATGTTATGCAGCTTCATGGCCAGCAGGGTGATGGTGGTGATATCATCTGTAATCTGGGGAAAACCAATGAAGTTTACAGTAATCCCATACAAGAGTTGCCCTATCATATTACTGACAGGAAAATGGGTTACTGGATCCATATAAGTTGTGCCATCTTCATTTAGTATCATAGATTGTTCCCAATATGGGAGGAGATTCGAATCCTTGCGAGTTTCTACTTTTAGCCAAGAATCCAAATTTCCTTCAAAACCACCAATGATTCTTCTGGTTGCATTTACAGGGCCGATGTCATCTGCCAAATATGTTCTGTAATAGACAAGCATAGAGTGTAGGACAGATAAAATCTCAGCTTCAGTACAATTATCAATGTTCCACGAATAAGTGGAACTGGCAAACCAATCTTTGTGGTATTCTGACTTCATGAGATCTCTGCGATCTAGTGCAGGATTCCATGTTGTATCCCATCGGGATCTGGAGGAAGTAGCATTGACTTGATGCTCATGTTTCTCTTTAGATTGTCGAATACCAAATAGTTCTTTATCTTCAACAGAAAAATTATTGACGCAGCTCTCTAGATCTTCCAAATCTGGAGGGAAGTCAATTTTATGCAAATTGGTATCAATATCATCTTCACCTTCATGTTTGGATGAATCTCCAAATAGAAAACTTCCTTTAGAAGTTTCTTCAGGCTCTTTTGATTTAGTAGGATTAGGAATAGGGCTGAAAAAGCTTGGATTTGCAAATAGAGAATATGGATGTGTAGAATTAGGAGGTGGAAAGTTGATAGAACTGGGAGCCTTAATAAGGCTTTCCACTGTAGGAGTAATATGATATGGAACATAAGTTTTAGGATCTGAAAATAATGTAGTAGATTTATAAGCTTCTGCACTAGGCTTCTTCTTCAACGAATCTACACCTTTTGAGACTTCTAGAACCTGTCTCTTTACAATGTCAAGACTTGTCTTGACTCTGACAATTTCTTGTCCATGGGCAATTGTAGCCTCATGGATATTTTTCTCTGTTTGCAGAGAAAGTTTATCCAGACTCTATGTAATAGTATGGTCATTTTCAGAAAGAGTCTTAATACTATCATTCAGGCAAACAATATTATAATCTTGTTTCTGCAGAATCCTACCAAGCATCAATTTCATTTCAGAACATGCAGTATCCAGAGAATCAAATCTAGTCTTGACAAATTTCTCTAGACTAGATAAAGCTAGATTTGTCCAATTTGTAGTAGCTATGGAATCTTTGGCTACTAAAGAATGATCATCAGGATGAGATGGAATCAATTTGTACAATTTCCCATCCTGACTTCGAACAACAAAGTTTTTCCAAGGTGGGAATTCAGTTTCTGTTTCAAAGGCAGAACCATCAAGAATTTCCCACTTGTGTTTATTTGGAGTCTCGGCTCTCATCATATTTACATGTAGCTAGGAACACACATTTCTGATCAATTCCTCTCCTTTTGCTCTTACAGTTATCAGAGTTCTTGGAATAAAATCTATATGTTCATAATTTTTGTGAAAGATCCTGTAAGAATGGTATTAGAGCACATCCATATATGAATAAAATCTATCTGTTCATAATTTCCGTGAAAGATCCTGTAAGAATGGTATCAGAGCCAAGTTATTGTATGAGTGAATGCTGTCTGTGAGTTATTGTTTGAGTGAATCGCGAGTTTTTTGAGGCCGTGAATAGCGTTTGTAGCCCGTGTTTGCCGAGGTTGGTGTTTGAAGGGTGTTGAAGACGTTCGACGTAGAATTTGAATAGAGGAAGCCACAATCTCTCCTACAGCAGAAAGCCACAATACTTCTTGATCTCATTGTGCAAGATCAAATTCGGGTATTATCCATATTACTCCATCTTTCTATAAAATGGATGCTTCAAGTAGTACTTCTCATTCTAGCTCAAAGGGTATGTTTGGTTCAAAACATTTTAAAGATGTTCAAACAAAAGAAGACTTAAGATCAGGTTTAGAAGGTTTATGTCGTTCTGAATCAATTTCTAGAAATTTTGCTTCTATTGAACAAGAAGAGTTAAACCTTACAGTGAATTGGAAATTACCTCCAGTATCCCCTGCTGAAGTTTATAGAGGAATATCTCCTTTTCATTTAAAAGCCCTGAGTCAAATAAAAATCCGTGAGAAAGCAGTTCAAACAGATTTAAACCTCAATATAATGATGACTGTCCCACTCCTAGAAGAGTGTCACATTAAAGCAGCCTTGAAAAATGTTTATCAGTATGTCCATTTGGGGATGGTAAGGATTGGTCTTAATGCTCTGCATAGAAAAGGCCAACGTGCCTATGTTTTCTCGGCCTTGCTTGATAATTGATGGACAGTATTTTCCAAAGCCCTCATTGGAGGCATAGAGACCAGTCTTTCCAATGGTCCTGTACAATATGATGTGTATCCTACTTTTTCTAATTCATTATCTAACCCCCATATCCTAAAATGTTTAACCCTAGGTGTACAGACAAAAGGGTATGAACATTTCAGAGCAAAATCCAGAAATATGACTATTTTCTTTATGACTTGTGTTTGATTCTACAATACAACAATTCTTGTTGTGTTGCATTCTCCTCCCGATGGTACACTAACATTAATTCAGTATGATTCTTCATGTAACCCAGTTGCACCATTTCCCATCTCCAGAAATGATCTTTGTCCTCCTGATGACTGGATCACGAACTAGGAAAAACCAATCTGAAGGCCTATTGCTGCAGCACAATCCATAATCATAGAAATCAATGGCCAAGTTATCACTAGATTTCCCAGAGATCATACCACTGAGCGTGGTGGACCCTCTGTCTCCACAATACCTACTTCAGTGACAAACCAATTATACCCTGTACAGACACAACCCCCACAGCAAATTGTCATTGATCCGACTGTTTATGAGTCACTCCGGAAATTGTTTACTCAGCCCTCTGTAAATCCGAACCTAGTTTTCAGTTCAGTCTGTGATCACCCCCATTGTACAAAACATTTTGCCAGTTTTCATCAGATCCTTTGACTCCTCACGGTGAACCTTCAAGCTCTCAAAGAATCAATATGATCAAGTTCACTCCACCTTCTAAGTTTGCGTCATCTGTTGAAAAATATAAACATGTTTCCTTTTTTAATCCGCAAGAAGAACTACTTGTACATACTGTCTCTAGTTCTTTTCATTTTGGTCTAGGATATGTTGATGCTTCACCTATTCATTCATACAGAAAAAATCCTATAGATAAAATCCCAACATCAATAGAGATCCCTTCTGATTCCGAAATAATTGCCTTCCTCAAAATCTTCAAAGGAATTGGCCCATATGATCCAGAAGACAGTTGGAAAAAGAAAATGTTCACTTGGGATATTTATACACATGAAAAAGAACATTTGTATATGCAGGAAGTTCACCTTCTAAACAAGAAGGACAGAGCACAGTTTAGCCAACAAAATAGTGAAAAATGGAAGGAATGGATGAAAGAAGAAAATCAATGGATTTCATTTTATGAATGGTACTATCCCTCTGCTAATCAAATAGAACAATCCTTGATAAAGCAATGTAGAAATCAAGTAAAACAGAAAAGGATCAAGGATAGTGGGAAATTTGTAGAAGAAAAGATGAAAGAAAATCCGGTAGTGATTCCTCTTCCATTAAAAGCACCAGTCTTTCATTCCAAAATTCAGAGTATGTTAGTCAAGCCAAACATTCCAAGAACTCTGATAACTATAAGAGCAAAAGGAGAGGAATTGATCAGAAATGTGTGTTCCCAGCTACATGTAAATATGATGAGAGTCGGGACTCCAAATAAACACAAGTGGGAACTTCTTAATGGTTCTGCCTTTGAAACATAAACTGAATTCCCACCTTGGAAAAACTTTGTAGTTCGAAGTCAGGATGGGAAATTGTACAAACTGATTCCATCTCATCCTGATGATCATTCTTTAGCAGCCAAAGATTCCATAGCTACTACAAATTGGACGAATCTAGCTTTATCTAGTCTAGAGAAATTTGTCAAGACTAGATTTGATTCTTTGGATACTTCATGTTCTGAAATGAAATTGATGCTTGGTAGGATTCTGCAGAAACAAGATTATAAGAACATCCAATATAGAAGGATCATCATAAATGTAAAGTCCCATGGTATGGTCACAACCATCCATATAGAAGAAACATTTGTACAATCATAAACAATACATAACTCCACACAGCCTGAGTTATATTATACAAAACTTGGGGCCTTGCGCTCCATCCCAACCCGATCAAAGTACGAATTCTAACATGCGAATGAATGTGTCGCAATCGAACATGCTAGAAAACCACCTGATTACTAGCCATTGTTGTGGATCATTAACGGACACGAGAGGAACCACCCATAATGACAGTGGCTCTCAAGGTATGATAGTACAATCCGTGAATGTGAAAATGAAGTTGATGTCGAACACTTGTGGAATCACCCGATCAAAGGTCAATAGTGAAAACCTATCGTTGGATGCAAAGAACTCTCCATTAAGGCATGCAAGCTCTAAGGTACTAAAAGGGAGTTTCTAAGTCATCTTCCTGGGTAATGAGCTAAAGTTGACAGGAAGTGACCAGTCGAAGGAGGGTCATAATGAGTCCCTCATCATCGACACGAAACAAAGAATAAAGTGGAATGAAATGAGTAAGATCCAAGACTGTAGCAAATATTCAGACAATGTATAGGTAATAGACTACATATAGGACTTATCTTGAACATATTGGCGACATCACTCTGGAGTGTGGCAGCATTTGACTCAACATAGGACCAAGGGTCATAATGACGAAGTGGAATAGTCAGATGAGAGGCAAAATGGATCACCCAAACCTAGAAAGACAAGTGACTGAGCGAAGATATCCCAAACCTAACATGAGATGCAGATGAGTGTCATGTTCAAGAGCAACATATTGCTTATACAAGAGATGTTTCACTTTCACTTTTTCCCCACTATTTCTAGTGAGTACCTCTTTATTTTTACACAAGCTTGAAGAGGATACCATATGCTTGTCATATAAGTTCATCCTTCGGATGAATCCATCCTAGTAAGTTTTACGAGTCTTAGGAAGGAGAAACTCGGGCTTGTCATGGTGATAAGTATTTCATCTTTTAATTTTTAACGAGTCCGACGAAAGAATAACTTGATATATTTTTCTTATTTAGAGATTTTGAAAAAGAGATGAAAAATAAAACCCTATCATGTCCCTTTTTGTAATTTGTCTCTTGAATTTGAAAAGGTATAAAATAATATTCGATAGAACCTCCTAGCCATATCGACCAAGGTGTACATTTTTCGTAAATAGTCTATCTTAGTCCAAAAAAGGGTTAAACTTACACTGAGACGAACTCAATTCATTTAATTTAATGAGTTTGAAAAGGAAAGTACTTAGTAATCGTTTCATATTTTTGGAGTCTGAAAAAGAGCTGAAAGGGGACTCTACCTAAAGGAACGAGTGGTACAAAAGGATAGCAATTGGTTTCGGTAATGATGGAACTGCTCAAAACATGTAATGGTCAAGAGGCTGGCTAATAAGACCACTCATCGCAAATGTTCCTCGGGAAATGGTAAAACAACCAAGTGAAAGTGAATGATCGTCCAAAGAGATGGTGACGATGGAATGAACAAACCAAGGCTCATCTAGCAAAAATCGACTAATAAAAACAACAATCACAATGTGTATAATGGGAATGGTTTCATTTTTACACAAGCATGAAACACGAGCAACTATGATTGAGGATACTTGAAGGTGGTTTCACATTTTCACAAGCTTGAAATGGAAACAAACTATGCTTAGATTTGGTTTCATTTTTACACAAGCTTGAAACAAAGATAAACTATGCTTGAGATAAGTTTGCATGCCCCCAGCTTAATGACTCAATTCGAGGTACATGCCCACAAAGCTTCATCTCATGCACCTAAGTAGGCTCACTTACGAGATCAAGTGAAAGACTCAAATGGGATTTTACGAGATCTAATCAAATTCTCGAATTGGAAGGGGATTTGTTTCATTTTTTAACGAGCTTGACACAAGTAAAAAAACCATGCTCATAAAACCTTGTTTCATTTTTTAAAGAGGTTGACAGAGTAAAAGAACTATCCTCATGGGAACCTATTTCATTTTTTAATGAGGTTGACATAGTAAAAGAATTATCCTCATACCCTTTGTTTTATTTTTTAAGGAGCTTGACACAAGACAAGGAACTTTGCTCCATTCCTTTGTTTCATTTTTTAAGGAGCTTGACACAAGACAAGGAACTCTGCTCCATTCCTTTGATCAAAGACCAAAAGAGGCCATGGATTCCAAGAGGTTCTCATCAGATGGGAGAACAACACTCTGGAAGGAATACATGTCCAGGGATCCAAATGAAAACTTGGGCTCCAATGCGCTCAGTACATGGTGTACTACATCGCCTACTAGATCACCACCATTTTGGTTGTGGTATTCTGGTTTTTTGAAGTTTTCTCAAGGTTTCATCAGTCTTGGTATACCTGAAAAAGGTAGGTTGAATTGGAAACAAGTGCTTTATTTCATGCTCGACATAGATTAAGTTCTCTAGGTTGTCATAGAGAACTCTGCCTGTAGGCAGTGCCTTTGATCCTGATGCACTTGTTGATGAACTTGCTTGGTTGCTTGCATATTGATTCAATTTATCCACATAGTCTATATGCCTCATTAATTTGTCATTGATAACTAAAGGACTAGGTAGCCCCTTGCTCTGCAAAATGGCAAATTTCTCCATAAAAGCATTAATCTCTGCCTGCATGTCATGGCATCTTCTTTCGAAATTTTGCATCAAAGTTCTTTTGGTTAATACCATTTTGATTTCTAAAATGGTCCCTGTTCTGTCTTTAATGCCAAGTTCTTCAAGCTGGTACTTATTCTTATTATTCAAAAAATTTATGAGCCTGTTGGCTTCCTCAAGCATTCTTCCTAATTCTGCTCTTGTCCTTTGAATTTCTTCTTGGGCTGCCTTTACTAAATCAATTTGCTCAAAAATTATTTGGATTGATGGCCAAACATCATTTATTGACTGAGTGATGTTGGCCCAAAGAATTTTCTTAATATCTGCTAGAGGCTTGTCAAATGTAAGTTCTTTTTCTAGTGATTTTACCTTATTCTCTAACCCTTTAATCTCCCTTGTCTTTTCTAAAACATTTATCTTTGAAAGATCATAGCTATGTTCCAAGGAAACATATTGCTCTTTTACCTTTTGTAGCTCTAAAACTTGGATTTTCAACTCCTCCATTGATTTTATTACCTCTTATGTACTTGGATTTGAAATCCCTGCTGATGCTACTCCTGTTCTTGTATCTGCTTCCGTGTTTGATCCTGTGACTACCTCAGCTGTGGCTACTGGAATGTTTGGTGCCAGAGCTGTTCCAAGGGTTGAAGGGACTTCAGTTGAGACTACTGGTATCAGATTAGGAGGCTGAGAGGTCGACTCTCCCTGCTACCCTTAAAACTTAATGAACGACTGAATGAGACTAAGCAAGAACTAGAAAAATCATTGAAGGTCCACTGGCAAGGGTAGCTGTTTCCCTGTCTCTCTTTTTGTTTCTTTCTTCATTTAGAGGAGTTTGTAGAATTGGAGGTTCTCCCACATTGCCCTAAGTGGGGGGAGTGTGCATTTGGGCCTATTCTTTGGAAGTTTTAGGCTATTTCGACATTGTAGATTGTTCTGTGGCTTGAATGTTGGTCTCTAGTTCCTTACGTTTAGATGTTCCTATGGCTGGTGGGCTAGTTTCCTGTGAATGTTGCTGAGAAGTTCCAGCAGTAGAGGCACCAATCCCTAATCTTTGTACCTGCCCAAAAGAATCTAGGTCAAGTGTTTTCTCAAGATCTCTCATAACATTCTCAATATTGACCTGTTCACTATCATTTTATACTAGGGTCCCTTCCCTCCACTCATCCATGTTTGCAAATTATTCAATCTCCAAAATCCTATGGTGAATGTATGGTGACAATCTGTTCTTCATTGTTCTATCACAGATAAAACTGTTAGGGTCATATGGTATCCACCGAAAAACCTTTTGTAACTTAAGATGATCTTCTAAAATTATTTCTGCTTCTCTCCATGCCTCCCTAGTGTTACAGACAAAAGGGCCTAACTGATTCTTGATTCTAAGCTGAGATTTCTTCTTGGCATTATAAAAATGGACCAGGTCTGAATTTATCATTTGCCTGAAATATTCCAATGCAAACAGTCTCATTGGAACATATTTTGGTAACTTGAAAGGGTAGAGCTCACACCCATATATCCTAATTTCTGTATGGTTCTTGTATAGGTACCAATCACCTATTCTGCACTGCTTGGAGAGCTGCAGGATTCTCTTGATGTCACCACTGTTCCTGGGAGGGGAAACCCCTGTCAATAAGGTGGTTTCTGGATGAACAAACTGATCAATGAACTCATTGTATGAGTAAGGGGACTCAAGGGTATCATGGAAGATAGAACTCCAAAAAATAACAGACCTTGGATTGCCTTTGGTATCAAGCTTCATGATAGGGAAAGGGAAGTTTTTTTGACTAATAATACAACATAAGATGATATATGAAGGTGGTGTATTTGAAAACTCCTTCATTTTCCAGTCTTAAGAACTGGTCATGAATCTTATTAGCAATATAGGAAGCATAATCATATTTGATAGCAGGGGGTTGTCTAGGAGTAAAAATTGACAACAACACTAGGGTTACCTCATCAACAAACTCACTAGTGTTGAATCCCATGATTGAAGATATGATATAAACAATAAGTCTTCCTGTATATGTGAAGAAAGTATGCAGATAAGGAGGTGGGCCCTTAGACTGTCTACAATATGAAAGTCTGACAGAGGCGATGGAGTTCTGATTGGGATAATTGATTTGATTTTTCAAGTAAATATCCCATGGAAATGGGAGTGAGAGCTTGACTGGAGTGAAATTGCAACATTTCATTGATGGATTGAGCAGTTATTGGGAAGAGGACTGTTTGGCTTGGGGAAATAAGTGCTCTGCGGTTAGGGTCATAATTGGCTTGACATTGACGAATTATATCAGGGAAAACATGGACTGAGGGGAGAAAATACATGGGAAGGTTAGATTCCCACAATCCTAGAATGTCAGAGCCATTCAGGTAGTTATCTCTACTTTGGCAAAAGACTTTAAGGTGGTTTTTATCAATGGGTAAGTCTTTTATCTGAAAGTCTTTATTCGCAAGAGGCAGATAATCTAAATCTTTATGAGGGGCATTCATTGGTGAAACATTTAGAGCCACAGGGGTTTCCATTTTTGGTTCTTGTGGATTCAAAAAAGGAATTTGGGTTTTCTATGAAAAATGGGCAAAATAACAGGTCTGGAAACTTATATGGTGAAACAAAGACTGAATTTGTAATGAATTTTAGTCTTTCTTTTGTGGAATTACAGTGTAAAACGTGAACTTGTAGGGTTTCAGCAGAAATTGGATAAATACTTGTGTTCGAGGAATGAACAGTGCAATAACAGGTGCAGGTAGTAGCTAACAGGTTCTGGGCTGTGTCGGCTACAAGTTTCTTAACAAGGTGGCGGTTGGAAACCTTGGATAGTTGACTTCGATTTTCTTTGCATGGGAGCATAGGTTTGTAGTACAAAACAATGAAAATGACATTCATTTGTTTTATTAACAAGGTCAAGGGTTGGCGGGGGTTTTGGTTTTCGGGCGGATGACGTGCGTAGGAAATGATGTTTTGTCCTATGCGAGACAGCGGTAAGCAGTTTGATATCGCACCTCTTTTGAGGATGGGCAGTAATTAGTCTCGGACCAATGATTCCACAGGTTGCTTGATGCGTGGCAGAGGTACTATGCGAAAACCACTTGGTGGTCGCACGTTAACGCGTGGTCACCAAGGGTCACGCGATATCATTAATAATTGTTGAATGTGGAGGACGTGATCGGATGGTGGATGGGAGGCACGATGTGATGGGATTTAACGTGAGCGGGCCCGACATAATTAGGAGTTAATTAATCATATCATGGGTGTTGTGATTGGTTGGGGGGTTCTTAATTAACCATGAGGGTTAATTAATCCCGATTAATGATGCGTGGGGGATTTGGGCTGTTAACTAGTTACGGATTAACTAGCTAATCCCGTTTAAAATGTATTTATGGTTATAATTAACCAGGGGTGGGATATATAGATTTTTAGGATTTTCCATATATTTAAATAATACAGGAAAGGGTTAATATGTGCGGGAATTATATAATATAGTTTAGAAATTAATATGGTAATGTAATGAAAAAGCGCCGAGTAAACAACATTAGAGTGTGTATTTTAAACTTAGGCTAAGGTGAAAAAGGGTTTTTATGGGGTATTATGTAATTTTCCTAAGTAAAATAGGATTTTACTTAGGAAAAAACTTACGAATGTGAATGAATGATTTATAAATGGTTTTAGGTACTTAGGCTTTTTAAATTATTGGGCCGAGGGTCCGATCCCTCCAGAAGTCAGAGAAATGCTCTAAGCCCCTCCAATTTGGCAAATACCTTAGTACTTAAGGGGAATTAGTGAATAAGTAGGGAAAATGAGAAGGGGAGTTAATTATTCTGACTTTGCTTTGCTTGAGATGCTTTAAATGTACTGTATGCCTTGGCCTTGTGATGAAAGTGAAAGATTAACACATTTAGAGACATTATTCATCACATGTGATTCTGCAACATCAACTACCTACCCTACCTACTTTAACCTAGCATTTTTTCTTCTTTATTAGCGTGCACTTAGACTGGCAAACCCTTATCAAATCTTATTTTTCTTTTACATGGCAAAGCCTATCTAAGTCTAAACTTATTACATCCAAGGGCTCAGATCAAACTGTTTAGCTACTTTTATTTACCCTACCTATCTACTTATCTGCCAAGATTACACTGTTTGGTCAGATATTTATTCTCTATTTCTACAACGTGAAATTGAAAAATGAATTAGCCAAGTTTAAATAGTTTGACTATTCATGAATTGTGGCACAAATGACAAGATGCACACAATTGTTTATTATACAAAATGAAAAAGTAGTGACATTTAGACTTGCACACTTTCCTGGTCTTTCTTTTGTTTGGGGTTCATTTTCTTTCATTTTTTTGACCATCTTTTATTCTTTTACCTTTTGATTTTTCTTTTAGGGTATACCCTCTTTACATTTTTAAAATTTTTTGATCTTTTGAAAATATGGAAAACCTTTGCAACAAGAAAAGGTCTGAACATATTACATAGTGTTGGCATTATGAGACAAGTGTTGTCCTTGATGGCAAATCACTCAGATGATAAATTATAGTGCAGCAAAGTTATTTTCAAGTTCACGGAATTTTATGCAGAGAAAAGTTTACTTCATGT
>APFE031620322.1:36609-69109 GCA_000404065.3 Pinus taeda
CATGCCTCTTTTACATTTTGTGGTTTGGTGGAGGAGATTAATGCTAGATAGCTTGAAGCTTCTGAAATGGTTCTTCTTGTTTGTACACTTGCCTCTTTCTGTCCCATAATTTGAGTTTCTGGATGATTCTTCTGAACATATCTGGATGGAGTCTTTTCTTCTATCCTTATCTGTTCTTCTGGTGCCTCATGGGTTTCTTCTTCGTCATGAATCTGATTTGATGTTGAAGGATAGTCTTCATTATCTTCAAGATTTTCAGATTTTACTTGCCTAGGAGTGTTTCCTTCTTCATCAACCACTACATCAATACTTTCAACAATCTTTCCAAGTCTTTTATTGTAACACTTATATGCTTTGCTGTGGGGAGAGTAGCCAAGTAGAATGCCTTCATATGCTCTAGGTTCAAACTTGCCAAGATTTTCATCAGTCTTCTTAATTTAGCATTTGCTTCCAAAAATTTTGAAGTAGTTTACCGTGGGAGTCTTACCATACCAAAGTTTATGAGGAGTTTGAGTGCTATTTACTCGGACGTTTGTCTTGTTAAGAATAGTAACTGCAGCAAATGCGGCTTCACCCCAGAAGGTTGTGGGAGTTCCAGATTCATCAAGCATAGCACGAGCCATTTGTTGAACCGTTCTGTTCATCCTTTCCACTACTCCATTTTGTTGAGGAGTCCTTGTAGCAGAAAATTCCCTTCTTATTCCATGTTCTTCACAAAAATCGAAAAATTCATCTGAGGTAAATTCCCCTCCTCGATCTGACCTGAGGCATTTGATTCTGCGATCTGACTCATTTTCCACCAAGGCTTTGAATGATTTGAAGTTTTCGAAAGCTTCATCTTTATGCTTCAGAAGTCCTATCCAACACATCCTAGAAAAGTCATCAATAAACAATATAAAGTATTCTTCTCCTCGAGTTGACCTTTTCCTAGTTGGACCACATACATCAGTATGGACAAGTTCAAGTGGCCCACTAGCTGATCCTTCCTTTTTAGGGAAATTAGCTCTGGTTTGTTTACCAAACTGACATGATTTGCATATTGTATTATTTGGAATTCTAATGTCAGGGAGATCACGAACTGCCTGATATTTGCATGCTTTCCTTATCTAAGAGAAGCTAAGATGCCCCAATCTTTTGTGCCATAGCCAATGTTCATCATTCTTGCTTAGATAGCATTGTTGTTCTCCTTCTTTGAATATGTATAAATTATTTGGAGTTCTCATGCCTTTGATCATTGTTTTTCCTATGTCAAGCTCACGGACAATACATCCATTTGAACAAAATATTACCTCAGTTCCTTGATCGCACATTTGACTGAAACTCAATAGATTATGCTTTAAGCCATCAACATACATAAAATTTCCAGCTTTGACCTTCTTTTTCAAATGAGCAGAATCTTTACCTTTTATGAATGCAGGGGTGTCATTTCCAAATGAGATCTTATTTTCCCTTTCTAAGGCAGTATATGACTGGAGTTTTTCTTTATCACCTGTCATACGTTTCGAGCATCCACTGTCAATGTACCATTGATTTCCTATCCTTCCACATATAAGGCTATCCCACATCTTTCTAGTTGTGGTTCTTTCTTTTTCCATGTTTTGGGACTCAATGAAGCTGGCTCCTTCTAAGTTGTTTGCCGAAACCTACTCCTACATTCAGAATCTTCATGACCAAAGTTGTTACAAATAGAACATTCTATTTCATTTTCAAGAGCAGAAAAGTTATTCTAGGTCCTTTTCATGATCCCAGTCATACTTCTTTGTTTTTTGAGCTTCCCTAGTCACAATGGTCTTGTAGGCAACACATTGAGTAGCTTTATGACCAAAGTTATGACAAGAGAAATATTGGCCATTGAAGAAATTCCTGCGATTATCAAACCTATCAACCAATTGACTGTAGTTTCCATTGACATCCATTCATGAGTTAGAATGAGTTACCTGTGGTCGATTGAAGCTTCTGTTCATCCTTGAAGAAGATTGCCCCCGGTTTACTTGGTAATCTTTGTTCATTCTTGAAGTAAATGGTCCCTGATTTACCTTGTAATCTGCATTATGCCTTTGCTGTCGATTGTCAACCTGTTCACTTCTCCTTGCTGCATCAAGATAACTTTTGGAGGTGGATGGCTTCTGTGCTTGAGACATTTCTTCAGAATATCTGAGACTTGTCTTGATTAGAGGAGAACACTATACTTTGATAATCTCGTTTAAAGTTTCAGATCCTTTAGCAAATCTAAGATTAAGAGCTTTTGTTTTCTCTATTTATTTTCTAAGTCCCACAATTTCACATTCTAACTCTTCATTGTGTTTATCTCTTTCAGCAAGTTGGAATGTCAAAGTGTCTATAATCATGTTCTTTTCTTCTAAAAAATTTTGAGTTTAGAAATTTCTTCATAAAGATCTTCTTCATTTATAGCATCCAAGAAGTCATCATCTTCAAAAGCCATCAAAAGTCTATCATCATTACCTTGTTCATCTTCATCACAATTTGAAATTCCACCCCTGTCTTCATGTGTATAATAGCTCTTCTTACTTACATTTTGTTTTCTGTTCCATCTGACAGGTTCCTTACCTTTGTCTAGTTTATCTTTATGAGGACACTTTGCAGCATAGTGACCGACTCTTCCACAAGCAAAGCATTTGAAAGGCAGCTTACCTTTGAATCTTCCAGTTCCCCGTTGAAGGTTCTTGACAAAGTTTGATTCTTCTTCTTCTTCTTCAGACATATATCTTGACTCATTGTAATCTCTTTTTCCTGAGGCTTTGAATGTGGCTTCTCTCCTGTCTGATGGTCCCCCTTCTCTCATTTTGTAAGCAGTGAGAATTCCATGCAGCTGGGACATGGTAAGACTCTGTAGATTTTGTTTTTCTTATATGGCAGAAACTTTTGAATCAAACTTAGAAGACAAAGATCTTAGAACCTTTTCAACCAAGACAACTTCTTTTATTTCTTCACCCAAGTTTTTCATACAATTTACAGTCTCATATATGCGTAGGAAATAGTTAGCCACACTTTCATCATTGTGCATTCTGAGACTTTCATATTGAATTCTAAGAGTTTGTAGTTTTTCTTGTTTTACCTGCTCACCTCCTTCATAGCTCAGAACGATCTTGTCCCATATTTCTTTTGCGGTTTTGAGTTGCATAACCTTGACAAATTCTGATTGAGATAGACTACCTAATAGAGTATTGACAGCCTTTGCATTTGTTTCATACTACTTCTTACCAGTCGTATTTGTAGGAGTTACTGATGGAAATGTATATCCTGTTTCCACAATATCCCAAACTTTTGTGCCAAGAGATTAAAGATAGGTTGTGGTTCTTACCTTCCAATAGACGAAGTTGCTCCCATCAAAAATTGGTGGCCAAATGGATGCCTCTCTTTCGTAGATGCTCATGATGATAGATCTTCCTTCAAGCGGTCAAGCTTCTTCTTCTGAAGGACCTGCTCTGAAACCAATTGTTGGAAATAATACTGAGAGGGGGGGTGAATCCGTATTATCAAGTCAATTATTTTTCAATTCATATACATATTTGTATACACTACTTAGTTAGATAAACCAGCATATATACACAACTTCGGTTAAATAAAACAACGTATAGCTCACAGACTTGTAATTTAATTATTCTTTAGATGTTAATCTTAAATCTGTGTGTCAGAATCATATATCAATCAGGAACAGAAAAATAGTGCAGACACTCACACATAAGAACACAAGATATAAGGTGGAAACCCAATGTGAGTGAAAACCACCTGTTGCAATTTGTCTCTATCTTCTTTCAGTTAGAAACTTCTTTTTACAATGATTCTGTACTAGTGCAGTCTTATACCAGCACGCAGGTTGCTACCTGCAGAAGGCTACAACCTTCTCTCGTTCTCTAGCTTCACCTGAAGGGAGCTACAACCCCCTTAGCTCTTGTACTAGATGAGGTACTAGTACACAGGCTACTACCTGTAGAAGGCTACAACCTTCTCCTTTCTTCCAGGGACCAAATTTCATAAATTTTCAGAATGGATCCATGAATATCATGAAGTATATCTGCAACAATCAATCTCCTTTGTACAACCCAATATAGAATCAACCAAACACTTCTCAGACTGCTGTAACAAAAAAACAGTAACAGTAACCAGACACCAATTCTGAACCCAGAACACTGCAGCAATAAACAGAAGCAACTAAAGCAACTTTCATGAAACGTACGCTATTTCACTATGCAGAAACCTGCGTACATACGCAGTTGTATTAATGCCAACCAGCATATACATTTTCTTGCTTCTCTGAACCTGCGTGTGTACGCGCCTCTGATGTACGGAACCCGTGTACTGATCTATACAAGGCAATTTTTCTCTTTTCAAGTTTCAGATATCAAATATACCCAGTTTATCAGATTTAGAGATCTAATCTTGCACCAAATATAACAGATCAATAAACATACATTGATACTACCATTTAAGCCTTAAGGTCTTGATTCATCAATAGAACTTATCCATCTTTTAGCACTCAGGTTCCTCCTTGGATCAGATTCAGCAATGCACCATAAACCAATCACAGTGTTCTTGATCTTGCTCTTCTTCAGATATTCAATACTTGAATCGATGCCCTTGCCAAATGATCTCCTTCCCTTTTTATAGTCTTAGGCCTTTCTTAACCATGGTCCAAAACCATTGAAAACCAATACTAGGGACCAAATACCAGGGTTCAATACTTTGTATGCAATACCAAGGACAAAAACCATAGGTTCAAATATGTCGGACTAAATACCATGGACCAAACATAAACTTTCCCACATGTACACGCTTTTCTCTGCATGAAAGTGCGTGTATACGTATATGCGTCTTTTGATCGTTGATCCCGCGTATATACGCAACTTTGCTAAGAGGAACCTGCGTATACCTCATTTTCTTCCATTCTGATAGCCTGAACTGTTGATCTAACATTTGAGTGAGTTGCCATCAAGGACAACACCTGTACCATAGTGCCAAAGTTGTGTCATAATGCCAACATTTCTAACATGCGAATAAATGTGTTGAAGTTGAACATGCTAGAGAATCACCCGTTACCAACCAGTGATGTGGACCGTTAGCATGCATGAAAGAAAACACTAGTAATTATCATGGTCCTCAAGGTACGACAGTACACTCCGTGAATGTAAAAATGAAGCTAAAGTTGAAATCAAATACTTGTATGTAATGTCCCATTTTTTTTCTAGTATAGTTTTTTCACTCCTATCAAGGGTGATTTTTGATGAGTTATATATATGACATATTGATCACTTGATTGAAGAATAATGTTTTATATGAATAGTTATATTTCCTTTTATGTTTATGTATGGAATACACTGAATTGGGGAACAATGTTTTACATAGTTATATTTCTTCTTATGTGTGGTATCTTTGATTATCTGTATTAGATGGTTTTGATCAAGTAAATGTTATACATATGTTTCTCTTTTTGCATCTGATTTATGAAGCAGGTGTATGACATGGATGGTGATCCAAGATTGGGACACATAGACCCATCGATGCTCAGGTTTATGTGGAATAGATGGTTAATTATGATTTATGGATGATACCTTATTTATGTGATTATATATGTCTAATATTGTAATAAGTAGGATGTGGTAGGGTACTTGTTCATTTTCCAACAAGGATGTTCAATTATGAATGAATGTGGAAGTCATTTCTTCAAAATGATTGTGGAACTCATGCATCATTCTCGGTAAAATGTGATTAAGTTAATTTCATTATGAAATTCATTTGATTCCTTTGATCTATGAGATTGTAATGTGTGCAGGTCTTTGAACAAGGCCTTACTAGCGAACCATTAGATGGGTAAGAGCCCACAATCAGTACCATAAGGAGAAACACAAAGTTTCAAAGCACAGTACATGAGAGGGCATGGAAATTAGGGAGTGGATTCCTAAATCCAAGAAAGATAAAGACGTGGAGTCTTGTATATTTAGGGCACAGAGTCCTAAATATTTAAAAAGATCAAGTTGTGGAATCTTGGATCTTTGTAATAGATCAGGGCGTGGAGTCCTCAATCTACTAAGGCACAGAGATGCATGAAATAGGGGTGCGGAATCCCTATTCTCCAGAAGAAAAATACCACTCATGAATGAATTTCCTTAAATAAAATTTCATTCTCACAATTCTAGAATCATTATCTAAAAATAGAAAGTCATGTCCAACATCTCAAGCAGAACTTTCCAAAAATAGTAATCACCTTGCATAAATTGGTAATCAAGTGGAGTTGAAGAAAAACGACTTAACTTAACATTAATCAATCCTAATAGTTCAATCTTGATTGAATCCTCAATATTATTAATATTATTATTATCTTTTATGAGACTATGATATTATTATTAAAAAGGAATTACAAGTCAACTTTATCTCCTTAATCAATTCACACATCTCCTTCATGACTCTCATGGCTCTATGTAACTCTCTCTCTCTCTTTTAAATAATACATTACACTCTATTTTATGCACTCATCAAAGAATGGAATATTCCTTTTCACTCATTAAAAATATGTCATAAAATATTCCTCTTACGCTCTCTTTAATGCATATGTTACAGTCTCCTTAACTAAGACATGCATACCTCTTGTTAATGGAATAAGTTACACTCCTATAAATGGAATCCAATGCATGCACATTACTCCTCCTTTATGAAAATAATTGGTTGCTCGTCCTATATATGAGTCTCATGTATTCTGAATTGGGGGGATATTATGATGCCAAGAGTGGAAGAGACTTGAGGAAAATGGTGAGGGGGAGAGATATGGAGAGTAGCCTATTGCTTCCAAAATAACTATGAAATTCTTACTAAAATCTTGAGATCTCTAGCTATTGAGGTTGGCCATGAGTGGTATTGAGAGGAAGTAAAAATTTCCTTCCTTAGTTTTCCTTGCAAATCTCTCTACTATTGTCTTTTGGTACTGCTTGTGAGCTTTTGTAGCTCGAGCGTTCCAGGGGGAGAAGTTCTTCCTGGATATGGTTGGGAGGAAAACTAGGTGGTTCACAATGAGTTGGTAAGGATATTAGAGCTGGAGCATACTCCCACCTTTTTGAATTGTATAAATTCATTGCCAGGTATGTTGACAACATTATATTGTGTTTTGTTTTGTAGTTCATTACATGTTTTTTCTTATTTAGTTCTTGACTGAAACTTAGATGTATATCAAATGTTGCACACTAAATGTTGAAGGAATTTTGCAATAATTGTAGATTATTTTATGTAAGTTTATTTTTGTAAAGTTTCGTTGAAAGTTGATTGACATCATATCTTAATGGTTGAAGCATTCAGGATGCCATGAGTATATGAAAAAATATTGATAACATAAATTTGGTTTTCCTTCTCTTTTTACAGCTATATATAAGTTTGCACATTATATGCTTGATAAAAGTGATAAATGAGATAGTAGGAATTTGTTTTTGGTTGTGGTTTTAAAGAATCACGTTTCTGGGCATTTCTGCTTCAATTCATTTTAAGTTCAGAGGGTATCTATGCCTTATGGCCATGTCACCTCAACTTTTATTTCAAAAAACAGAGTTTCAAAATCTAGTTCTTTACACTGTTATATTGTGCAGATTTGTTGTTGCTACTTGGTGGTTTGTTTCACTATTTTTTTTTCTTTTAGCTATGACTTACTTGGTAATCTCTATTTATGAAACCAGCATGTTATATAAATTTGAAATTATTGTTTTAAAGCCTCAATGGTTAATAAAATGATAGTTTAAATAACTTGTGACTGCTTGTTTGATAGTTTAATAGTTAGCAGCGTGTTTTGTGATTGCTAACTATTGTTTAAAATTCTCCAATGGTTGTAGCTACATCGCTACGAGCTATTTGTAAAATTCCTTAAATTTTTATATTCATTTATGTGCCTAAAGTTTTGTAAATGCAGCAATGAATATGGATGATAGTTCTACTTAGTATTAGGTTCACTTATTGGCATTACTGGCAATGAAAAATAAGTTATGTAATATTAGATTCATGTTAGTTAATTGTGGTGAAATCGCCTTAAGGGTTATGGTTGTAAGTGTTTGACAAAATGCCTCAATGGCTATACATTTCATGCTTGCAAACTGTTTGACATAATGATTCAATGGTTGTAGCTAATTACATCTATGAATTGTCTAAATATGGCTAAGTGAATTTAGGATTTTCAACCAAGGTGTTTTTGGAAATATCTCAATGAATAAGCATGATGATTCCATTGAATTAAAAATCTATGGAATTCAAATTGGGTGGGTAAATTGTTGTATTTTTTAGCTCACATATGAATTCAAAATCATTGGAAACCACTCCTTTAGAAGTTGAATTATCTTTTTTTTCTTTCCTTTGTTCTACCAAAGAATTCATAGGCATATAATTTAGAACAAAATCAAATTAGTCACTCTTAAACACTTTTAATGGCAATAGAATGAACAATTAGAGTACTGGAAATTGTGGTTTGTAAATATTGATATTATTTATCCTACTAAAGACTCTATCATTTAAATATGATTTTAAGGCTTATGGTTGTAAGTTTTGGATCTTGACGAACCATGACCATGTAGCTTTAATGAGACGTTTAATATTACCATGGGTTAGCTAGTTAGTAGAAATTAGTGTGTAGTGTAAAGAATACCAATAAAAATATAGATATATGACCTTGCATTAACTTTTACGTATTAAAAACTTAAACTTAAAATAAAATAATATCACATTTTGAGTCATCCTTAGTATAATACTGATGGTTGGTAAGGTGGGACCTTACATATAGTATCAGAGCCAAGTTAAAACTCTAGGATCTAGGGCTTGCCTGCTAATATTTATTTACTTACCTAAATTTTTCCTTGGTCGGGTTAAGTAATCATGGAGAGAACATCAAGGAGGAGGAAGGAAGTCTCATCTCCACCTTCCCAAGATAAAGGATCTGAGCAAATATCCACCAGGGAAGTAAGGGATATGATGTCATATTTCCAAAAGATGACTGAAGTCTTAATTAGTAGGGTTGGGGGAAATCCTTTAGTGCTTGATTCTTCATCTCAACCAGAGAGGCAAGAAATACCACCCGATGGAGATGTATATAGAGAATTGGAAAAAGTTAAGCTTCCTATATTTAAGGGTACCACAAAAGGGGAGGTAGAAAAAGCTTGGTTGGAAAACATGTGCCTATGTTTTGAGTTGCAGAAATATTCTAGCAATCAAAAGGAAAAGTTGGCTATATACCAATCTAAGGAGAGTGCACTATTATGGCGGAGGAATTTAGAATCCCAATTGGGATACTCCATGTCTACCTTGACATGGGAACGATTTGAAGAGGAATTTCGAGCAAAGTACCTTTCCGCTGAATACTTGGAGAGGAAATTGAATGAGTTCCATGATCTTAAGAAAGGAACTAAGACAATCCTTGAATATGAAGCATGATTCATGGAGTTGCTTAGATATGCTACCCATCTAAATACTAAATCCCTCAAGGTAAACAAGTTTTTGCATTGGTTGAATCCTATTATAAAGGAAAAGGTACACATTTTGAGGCCTACTATGTTGCATGAGGTAGTGCAACAAGCAATTATAGCTGAGGAAGAATTATTGGGGAACAAAGGTGGAGACAAGACCCAAAATATATCATTCCATGGGAAACCTCTTTGAAGGGGAGGCCAATATGTAAGACATAAGTAAGGTGGTTCACATCATCAAGGATTTCAAAAGAATCATACTTTTAAGAACCAAATAAATAACCCAAGGCAACATCTTCCACAAAGTAATGCTCGCACTCAAGAATCACCTAATAAAAGGGTCAAATTTATGAAAAATTCTCCCACTAATGGATGTTGGACTTGAGGAGGACCTCATTATGAGTGAGATTGCCTTGAAAAGAAGACTAAAGCACAATTAGATCAGGAACAAGCCACTGTTAGATATATGGGCAGAGCCCATAGGATTCATGCACTTGTGCAAAATCGCTAGGTCGAGCATCAGTCTACAGTGCTTGATCCTAGTGAAATTAAATTTTTTATTTCTCCAAATGCTTTATTGAAATGTAAATTGGTGGCAATAGAGCAAAATGATTTTGATTAGGTTGAGATGGCCTCAGGGCAATCTCAAAAGGTTGAATGCTTAGTGTAAGAGTGCCTTGCCCTTTAGACTTGGGGGTATGTGTCACAAATGTGAATCTTTATGTGACACCACTTGATCACTATGATGTGTTAATTGGGATGGACTGGCTCGAAGCCCACTGGTTTGTGCTTAGTTGTCGAAGCAAAACCCTTCATTTTTTGAGTGATGAGGGCCAATCTATGGTTATCCATGGGGAAAGGAGACCTGTTTCTTTAAGACTTATCTCATTCTTGCAGATGAAGAGAAGTATTAGGAAAATATGTCAAATGTATGCTATAATGAATTTAAATGAGGGATATCTTTCATCCTTTGAAAAATATCCTTTCCTTTCAAAACTCTCCGATGTCTTTCCAGAGGAGTTGCCTGGTTTACCTCCAAAGTGAGAGATTGACTTCTCCATAGAGCTAAAGCCTGGTACCGAACCTATATCCGAAGCTCCCTACCAAATGTCTATTGTTGAACTTCATGAGTTGCAAGTGCAACTTCAAGAGTTATTGGATAGGGGTATGATTATACCTAGTGTTTCACCTTGGGGAGCTCCTATGATATTTGTGAATAAGAAGTATGGATACCTTCGGCTCTATGTTGACTACAGGAAATTGAATCAAGTAACTATTCAAAATCAATATCCTTTTCCTCGAATTGATTATCTATTTGATCAAATGAAGGGATCCACCATATTCTCTAAGATTGATCTTCGATCTAGATATCATCAGCTCAAAGCTAAAGAAGAGGATATTTCCAAAACTGCTTTCTGAACTCGTTTTGGTCATTATGAGTTTGTGGTTGTTCCTTTTGGGTTATCTAACACCCCAAGAATGTCTATGACTCTGATGAATGGTGTATTTCGGAATTACTTGGAAAAATTTGTACAAGTGTTCCTTGATGACATCGTAATATATTCAAAGTCCCCAGAAGAGAATGAGAAACACCTAAGATTGGTGTTACAATGCTTAAGAGAAAATAAAATTGATGCAAAAATGTCAAAATGTTCTTTTTTTCCAATAAAAAATCAATTATCTTGGACACATTATCTCCAGTGAAGGCATTTATGTTGACCCAACAAATATCGATGCAATTTCAAAATGGCCAACACCCTCTAATGTGCATGAAGTGTGTAGCTTCATGGGTATGGAAGGATACTATCAAAGATTTATGGAGGGGTTTTCAAAAATATCCAACCCAATCACTTCATTTCTTAGGAAGGGAGTACGATTTAATTGGACAAATGTGTGTGAGCAAGCATTTTCCAAGCTCAAATAATGTTTGGCTACAGCTCCAATACTTAAGGTTCCAGATATGGATAGACCATTTATAGTATGTACTGATGCGTCAAAATATGGATTGGGTACAGTATTATCATAAGATGGTAGGGTGATTGCATATGCCTCTTGGAAGTTAAGTTCGCTATAGTTCATTCCTTACAACTTTGGCGACATTATCTAGTGGGAAAGAAATTTGAGTTGAAAACAGATCATAGAGGTTTGCAGCATATATTTACTCAAAGTGATCTAAATGCTAGGCAAAGAAGGTGGTCAGAACTCCTAGGTGAATATGATTTTGACATAACTTACATCAAGGGTACATTGAACAAAGTAGCTGATGCACTCAGTCGAAGGCCATGAATATTTTCGGTAATTCCATGGAAGATTGATTTATGGGAGCGCATCTTGAGGGCACAAGATGTAGATGAATGGTGCAATGAAGTTAAAGTTTCTCTTTCTGGGGAGGGGGCTAAGAAAATCAAGGTAGAAGGGTATTCTTGTGATGACGATGGTATGATGAGATTCATGCAAAAGATTGTAGTTCCAGATCAAGATGGGCTTCGTGAGTTCATTTTGAAAGAAGCTCACCGTGCAACATATATGGATCACCCGGGAGTCCAGAAGATGTATGATGATTTAAAGAAAAATTTCTTTTGGGCTGGCATGAAGAAGGATGTAGCAAATTTTGTGGAAAAATGTTTGGAATTATATCAATGGGAAGAAATATCTATGGACTTTATTGTTGAATTACCTGAAACAACCAAAAGGAATAAGTCTATTTTGGTGGTGGTATATAAAATTACTAAGAGTGCCCATTTTATACCTGTTCGAGATACTTATAAAGCATATGAAATAGCATAAGTATTTATCAAGGACGTGGTTAGACTTCATGGTTTTCCTAAGAAAATCATATCAGATAGGGCCTCTATATTTACAGGAAGATTTTGGACTAGTTTCCAGGGAGCCCTTTAGAGACAATTAAATTTCAGTACAGCTTATCATCCGTAGATTGATGGAAAAACTGAAAGAGTAAATCAAGTGTTAGAGGACATGCTTAGAATGTATGTAATGGAACAACAATCTAAGTGGGAAGATTATCTTCCTCTAGTGGAGTTTGCTTACAATAACAGTTATCACTACTCCCTTGATATGGCACCTTATGAGCTGTTATATGGAAGACCATGCAAAACACCTTTAAGTTGGGATAGATTAGAGGAAAAAATCTCGGTAGGTCTTGAAATGCTTCAAGAAACGGAAGAACAAGTGTGTCATATAAGGAAAATATTAAAGGAGGCACAGGTAGACACAAGAGCTATGTTGATATGCATAGAGTGGATCGTAGTTTTAAAGAAGGTGAATTTCTTTTTCTTCAAATAAAACCTCAGAAAATCTCTATTAGGTTTGGTAAAGGATCTAAGCTCTCTCCTCAATTTGTTGGGCCTTTTGAGATCATCAAAAGGGTTGGACCTGTGGCATATCGTCTTGCTTTACCACTAGTTTTTCATCGCATGCATTATGCATTTCATATTTCGGTACTACGTAAGTATGTTCATGATCCTTCTCACATTTTATATTGGCATCAATTATAAGTAATAGACGAAGGGAATTTGAAGGAAAAGCCAGTTTGCATTTTGGACCATTGCACTCAACAACTTAGATGTCGCATGGTGGACCAAGTAAAGGTCCAATGGGACCCGTACAGTCCTAGTTCTGCCACTTGGGAAGATACATCTTCCATGTGTCTTGAGTTTCCTTTTTTGTTTAGTTAAACTTCAGGCCAAGTTTACTCCAAGAGGGTGAGTATGTAGTGTCCCATTATTTTTTCTAGTATAGTTTTTTCACTCCTATCAAAGGTGATTTTTGATGAGTTATATATATGACAGATTGATCACTTGATTGAGGAATAATGTTTTATATACATAGTTATATTTGTTTTTATGTTTATGTATGGCAGATTAATCACTGTATTAGGGAACAATGTTTTATATAGTTATATTTCCTCTTATGTGTGGCATCTTTGATTGTCTGTATTAGCTGGTTTTGATCAAGTAAATGTTATACATATGTTTCTCTTTTTGCATCTGACTTATGAAGCAGGTGTATGACATGGATGGTGATCCAATATTGAGACACATAGACCCATGGATCCTCATGGTTATGTGGGATAGATGGTTAATTATGATTTATGTATGATACATGATTTTCATGATTATATATGTCTAATATTGTACCAAGCATGATGTGGTAGGGTACCTGGTCATTTTCCAACAAGGATGTTTAATTATGAATGACTGTGGAAGTCATTTCTTCAAAATGATTGTGGAACTCATGCATCATTCTCAGTAAAATGTGATTAAGTTAATTTCATTATAAAATTCATTTGATTCCTTTGATCTATGAGATCGTAATGTGTGTAGGTATTTGAACAAGGCCTTACCAGTGAACCATCAGATAGGTAAGAGCTCACAATAAGTACCATAAGGAGAAACGCAAAGTTTCAAAGCACAGTAGATGAGAGGGCATGAAAACTAGGGCCTAGAGTCCTAAATCCAAGAATGATAAAGACATGGAGTCTTGTATATTTAGGGCGCGGAGTCCTGAATATTTAAAAAGAAAAGTTGTGGAATCTTGGATCTTTGGAGTAGATCAGGGCACGAAGTCCTCAATCTACTAAGGCATAGAGATGCATGAAATAGGGGTGCATAATCCCTATTATCGAGAAGAAAAATACCACTCATGGATGAATTTCCTTAAATAAAATTTCATTCTCACAATTCTGGAATGACTTTCTAAAAATACAAAGTCATGTCCAGCATCTCAAGCACGACTTTCCAAAAGTAGTAAATCACCTTGCATAAATTGGTAATAAAGTGGAGTTGAAGAAAAGCAACTTAACTTATCATTAATCAATCCTTATAGTTCAATCTTGATTGAATCCTCAATATTATTAATATTTAGACTAAATTTTTTAGGAAAGATCACATTGAATAATTTCTTGGAGCCAACGTTTCAAACCCTCTACTGTGTCTTAGGGAAAAAGTGGAGTATCTGATATAACCTTAACATTGTATATATAGATATAGATGCTTTAGAGAAAATAAGAAAAAGAAGAATGATCCATTAGAAAGTCAAAAAATAAAAAACTGAAAATTAAATAAATAAATTAAATAATTTTTTTAGTCAAAATAAAGTGAAACAAAACGTTTAAAAAGCTAAATTTATGGAGAAAATAAAGGAAGTCAAAAACTAGGATCAATAAAAATTAATAAAAAATAAAAATAAATAAATTTAATTAATTTATGATCGTTAGAAAGTCAAAAAAATCAAAAATCAAAAATCAAAAATCAAAAAATTGAATAAATTCTCTCTCTCTCTCTCTCTCCTCTCTCTCTATCTCTCTCTCTCTCTCTCTCTATCTATATATATATATTATATATATAATAGTCAAAATAAAGTGAAACAAAATCGTTAAAAAACTAAATTAATGGAGAAAATAAAGAATCAAAACTAGGATCAATAAAAATTAATAAAAAATAAAAATAAATAAATTTAATTAAAAAATAATAAAGAAAATAATAATTATTATTATATTAATTAATTAATTTTGTTTTTTTGTTTTTTTAAAGAACAAATCATAAATAAAAATAAATAAATAAAATTATTTAATAATTTAATTAATTTTTAATTTTTGATTTTTTTGACTTTCTAACGAATCATAAATTAGTTAAATTTATTTATTTTTATTGATCCTAGTTTTTGACTTCCTTTATTTTCTCCATAAATGAGCTTTTTAAACCATTTGTTTCACTTTATTTTGACTAAAAGATTTATTTAATTAATTTATTTAATTTTCAAATTTTTTTTTTTTGACTTTCTAACAGATCATTATGTTTTTTTCTTATTTTATCTAAAGCATCTACACCCATATATACAATGTTAAGATTAGATCAGACACTCCACCTTTGCCCTGATGATGAACCATTGTAGAGGGTTCAGAATCTTGGCTCCAAGAAATTATTCGATGTGATCTTTCCGAAAGAATCTACTCTAAACATTATGGATCATAGAAGTCTAAACTCAGAATTATTGATATTATGATTATCTTTTATGAGACTATGATATTATTATTAAAAAGGAATTACAAGTCAACTTTATCTCCTCAATCAATTCACACATCTCCTTCATGACTCTCATGGCTCTATGTAACTCTCTCTCTCTCTCTCTTTTAAATAATACATTACACTCTATTTTATGCACTCATCAAAGAAAGGCATATTCCTTTTCACTCATTAAAAATATGTCATAAATTATTCCTCTTATGCTCTCTTTAATGCATATGTTACACTCTCCTTAACTAAGGCATGCATACCTCTCCTTAATGGCATATGTTACACTCCTATAAATGGAATCTAGTGCATGCACATTACTCCTCCTTTATGACAAGAATTGGATTCTCCTCATATATATGAGTGTTATGTATTCTCACATGGGGGGAGATTATGATGCCAAGAGTGGAAGAGACTTGAGGAAAATGCTGAGAGGGAGAGATATGGAGAGTAGTCTATTGCATCCAAAATAATTATGAAATTCTTACTAAAATCCTTAGATCTCTAGCTATTGAGGTTGGCCATGAGTGGTATTGAGAGGAAGTAAAAATTTGCTTCCTTAGTTTGCCTTGCAAATCTCTCTACTGTTGTCTTTTGGTACTGCTTGTGAGCTTTTTCAGCTTGAGGGTTCTAGGGGGAGAAGTTTTTCCTGGATATGGTTGGAAGGAAAATCGGATGGTTCACAATGAGTTGGTAAGGATATTGGAGTTGGAGCATACTCTCATTGGAGCTGGAGCATACTCCCACCTTTTTCAGTTGTATAAATTCATTGCGAGCTATGTTGACAACATTATATTGTGTTTTTTTTTGTAGTTCATTACATGGTTTGTTCTTATTTGGTTGTTGAATGAAACTTAGATTGATATCAAATATTGCACATTAAATGTTGAAGGAATTTTGCAATAACTGTAGATTATTTTATGTAAGTTTTCTTTTTGTACAGTTTCATTGCAAGTTGATTGAAATCATGTCTTAATGGTTCAAGCATTCAAGATGCCATGAGTATTTGAAAACATATTGATAGCATAAATTTGGTTTTCCTTCTCTTTTTACAGTTGTAGATAAGTCTGCACATTATATATTTGAAAAAAGTGATAAATGAGATAGTAGGAATTTGGTTTTGGTTGTGGTTTTAAGGAATTGCATTTTTGGGCATTTCTGTTTTGATTCATTTTAATTTCACGGGTATCTATGCCTTATGGCCATGGCACCCCAACTTTGATTTCACAAAATAGAGTTTCAGAATATGGTTCTTTACACTGTTATATTTTACCGACTTCTTGTTGTTGCTTGGTGGTTTGTTTCACTGCTTTTTTTATTATTTTAGCTATGACTTACTTGGTAGTCTCTATTTATGAAACCAACTTGTTATATAAACTTGGAATTCTTGTTTTAAAGTCCGAATGGTTAACACAATGATAGTTTAAATAACTTGTGACTGCTTTTTTGATAGTTTAATAGTTAGCAGCTTGTTTTGTGACTGCTAACCATTGTTCAAAATTCTCCAATGGTTGTAGCTACATCACTACGAGCTATTTGTAAAATTCCTTAAATGTTTATAGTCATTTATGTTCCTAAAGTGTTGTTTATGCAACAATGAATATGGATGATAGTTCTACTTATGTATTAGGTTCACTTATTGGCATTACTGACAATGAAAAATAAGTTATGTAATCTTAGAGAATTCATGCTAGTTATTTTTGGTGAAATCGCCTTAAGGGTTATGGCTGTAAGTGTTTGACAAAATGCCTCAATGGCTGTACATTTCATGCTTGCAAATTGTTTGACATAATGCCTCAATGGTTGTAGCTAATTACATCTATGAATTGTCTATAAATATGGCTAAGTCAATTTAGGATTTGCAACCAAGGTGTTTTTGGAAATATCTCAATGAATAAGCATGATGATTCCATTGAATTAAAAATCTATGGAATTCAAATTGGGTACATAAATTGTTGTAATTGTTATCTCACATATGAATTCATAATCATTGGAAACCACTCCTTTAGAAGTTGAATTATCTTGTTTTTATTTCCTTTGTTTTACTAAAGAATTCATAGGCATATTATTTAGAACAAAATCAAATTAGTCACTCCTAAACACTTTTAATTGCAATAGAATGAACAATTAGCTTATTGGAAATTGTGGTTTGTAAAGATTGATATTATTTATACCACTAAAGACTCTATAATTTAAATATGATTTTAAGACTTATGGTTGTAAGTTTTGGATATTGAGGAACCATGACCATGTATCTTTAATGAGAAGTTTAATATTACCTTGGTTAATTAGTTAGGTAGTAGAAATTAATGTGTAGTGTAAAGAATACCAATAAAAATAAAAATAAAAATATAGATATATGATCTTGCATTAACTTTTACATCATAAAAACTTAAACCTAAAATAAAATAATCTCGCATTTTGAGTCAACATTAGTATAATATTGATGGTTGGTAAGGTGGGACCTTACACATGTGTACAAACATGAATAATACATAACTCCACGTAGTTTGAGTCATTTTAGACAAGTCTCAAGGTCTTGCACTCCATCCCAATTCGATCAAAGTACGATTTCTAACATGAGAATGGATGTGTTGAAATCTAACATGCTAGAAAACCACCTAAAGGGAGTTATGACAAAGGTACTCAAGGTACGAAAGTACAATCCGTGAATGTAAAAATGAAGTTGAAGTCAAATACTCATGGAATCATCTGGTCGAAGGCCAATGATTAAAATATGTCGGCAAATGTGAAGAACTTTCCATTAAGGCATGCAAGCTCTAAGGTATTGAAAGGGAGTATCTACGTCATCTTCTTGGATAATGAGCTGAGGTCGACAGAAAGTGACTCATCGAAGGAGGGTCATGATGATTCCCCCATCATCGACACGAAACGAGGGATAAAGTGGAATGAAATGAATATGATCCAATAATGTAGCAAAGGGGCAGACAATGTATAAGTAATGAACTGTAGATAGGACTTCTCTTAAACAACGGCGACACGACTCTGAACACATGACTCTGGAGTGTGTGGCAACATTTGAATCAACATAAGACGCGTGGTCATGATGAAATGGAATAGTCATATGAGAGGCAAAATGGATCACCCAAACCTGGGATGACAAGTGACTAAGAGAGGATATCCCAAACCTGACACAAGAAGTAGAAGAGTGTCATGTTCAAGAGTGACATGCTGCCTATACAAATAATGTTTCACTTTCATTTTTTCCCCACTATTTCTAACGAGTACCCCAATTATTTTTTATCACAATGTTGAAAGGGATAGCATATGCTTGTCATATAAGTTCATTCTTCAAATGAATCCATCATAGTAAGTTTTACGAGCCCTAGGAAGGAGAAACTCGGTCTCATCATGGTGACGAGTCTTTTGTCGTAAAGTTTTAACGAGTATGACAAAAGAATAACTCAGTATCTTTTTCATGTTCAGAGAGTTTTAAAAAGAGACAAAAAAGAAAACTCCATCATGTCCCTTTTCGTAATTTGTCCCTCGGACCCAAAAAGGTAGAAAATAATATTCGAGAGAACCTCTTCACCATGTCGACCAAGGTGTACCTTTTTCGTAAATAGTCAATCTCAGCCCAAAAAAGGGGTAAACTTATATTGAGATGACATAAATTCATTTAATTTAACGAGTTTGAAGAGACAAGTACTCGACGATCTTTTCATGTTTCAAGAGTCGGAAAAGAGCTTAAAGATGACTCCAGGGGGGTTCCTTTTTCGTTTATTTTTAAGGAGTCTGAAAAAGAGATAAAATACAACTCATTGAATCAGTCAAGAATAATCACTGTATCCACCAAAAAGTAACTATAACTACACAAAGATAACCACACATCACTGATATCGAGGAAAATAATAGAATATTGGTGAAAATGAGTTTAAAACTTATAAATAGACCAAAAGAAAAAACATTTTTACCATTTCACTAGAGTAAGTTGGAGAGTGCATTATTACCCCATTTTCTTCAATTTTTCTGGCGAACAGTGTGGGAGATCTAGGGTATCATTTCTTGAACCGTCAGTTGCACATAAGAGCTCTACCTTTTCTCTTTCATTTCATTGTGGTTTTGTACGTTTCCATCGAATTTTTGCTTTTCAGAGGGAAGGATTTTAATTTTTTAATAATGGGGGCCATCATCACAAGTTTTCTCATCGTACCAGTGATGGTCGCCCCTGAGCCGAAAGGCCCTTGTGATGATATCAAGAGTTTAATAAAAACAGTCACGATGATCGTGGGGTGAAATTTTTGGAGAAAAATCTCCCTCTTAGGGAAAAATTTTCGATTTGTAATCCATGAAAAAGAATTTAATTGATATTTAATGGTTGTTTTGTAGGAAATTTTGGCATCATGGTCCTTGAATGGAAGGAAAGAGGCCATGAGCAGAAGACCACCAGGTAGCCCAAGATCTAGAATGTGTGAATACTTTGAGGAATTGTGGGATGCTAAAAATCTTCAGAACTACAAGAATCAGAGCCAAAAACGAGATGTTGCACTACTTGATCAGTTTATGGGATATTGATTGGGAAATCTTCATTATTAGATACCAGGAACTAGAATTAGAAGAAAAATACATTTACTTCATTACTGGATTGTCTAGAAGAAGAGAAAGAGTTCAACTCTTCGGATCTTGTCCTGGAGGTGAGAGCACCAGTGACCTAATCAGGAGACATTTCCAAGGTGCCAAAATGGAAATGGGTGGGAAGGTGAAGATAGTGACAGAAAACAATCTTCCCTTGAGAAGGATTCTATACACCATAGCTCGTGTATCTGGGATGTAGGCTTTACATGAGACTTCAAAATCTCAATTCCAGTATGCAATAGAATGCCTTACTCCAACAATATTCAACTGGTGTGGTGGGTTGTTGTGCAATATGAAGAGGCAACTGACCAAAGGTAAGTGAGGAAACTTGAAATAGTTTGTATTTGGTTCAATTTCAGTTACTTTCTTTCTGGAGTGTGTGCCTCCATTTTGGTATTAGTGGAAAAAGGTACCAAATCCTACTCCACTAGATCTGAGGCTAGTCAGATGGAGCAAACTCATGCCTCGAGGAGGAGGGGGCTAGCAGATGCATTTCCTTCTGCGGTTTTTTATTTTCTTGCATTTCCAACTGACCGTTGTGGATGAATATGTCTACGCAGACACAAATTTTAGATGGGATCTAGATTTTACCTCTGCCACCAGGTGAAAATGGACTAATGTAGGTAAAACTTGTTTTTGGATTTTTCAAGTCTTATGAATTTTTTGTGAAAGTGTATCTCAGATTTAACTTGTGATAAATGTGTAGATGTTGGGCTAGAAAGGTCTCCTGGTATGTCGCCAATAGCATGGCAAGTAGCACATCAGGTAGAAGATGCTCCCTATGAGGAAGGATAAAATCCCATGGTGGAGATGGAATCCAATCTAGAAGTCATCACTCGTGGGATTCCAGAATATGCAACTCTAGATGATGTGCCACTGCAATACCAGAGGCATAAAATCATTGTTCGCAAGACAACGTCAGTTATTACGCTGAGTGATTAGAGACGTCTCGTGTTATCCAGAGTATCATGCAGGTGAATACCCTTTCTAATTTTTTTTGCACTATGCAGGCTTTGAAATCCATGTGTCTTGGAACACTTTATTTTTTGAGATTTTGATGGAAAGCTCTGACAGACGCGATATATATATATATATATATATATATATATATATATATATATATGTATTATATATATATTATATATATATATAATAATATATATATATATATATATATATATATATATATATATATATATATATATAATATATATATATATATATATATATATGCATATTTTATTTTCTACTTATGTGTTCATGTGCCATGGTGATATGACTAGTTTTACAAATTATGCAAATGTCCATCAAGAACATAATTTGCTAATGCATCTGTTAATGTATTCAAATTACGTGGAATGTGTTGGTATGTGATAAAATCAAAATTCCTTTCCAATAATCAAACACATAGATACATACACAAAATTTGTGGATTTCTTACTGAATGATGATTATTTAATTGTAACACGACAATTTGTGAATCTAATTTAACAACTAAATTCCTCATGCCAAGAGCAACTTCTTCTGAAAATAGTTCAATGACTGCACTATATTATTAGTTTTCCATCCCATGCAAATACCTTGTAAATCGACCAACTCGCCATCACGGACAAAGAGTGCCAAAGTTGCGGAAGACAAGTTTTGTGTGCTATGACAAGCATCATCAGCAAAACCAACATAATGGTTTGACGACATCTGAAAACCAAGTGGAACACAAGGTAAATAGAAAAACATGTCTGTAATGCAAAAGATCACACCAAAAAATAAAAAACACACACCAACGAATTCACACACTAATGTACAAAAGTAATTACACGAAAATCATGCATAATACTTTTTCATATTCAACTTGTTGCGTGGTTGTGACAATGCATTTTCTTCGTAATCAACTAGCTCATAGGCTCCCTTTTGTAAGACACGTTTTACAATATATGGCCCATGCCACATAGGTTCGAACTTTCCAGCTCCTAACTTATCATTGGCCTGATCATATGGAAGGACCAAGTCGCCTTCAAAAAACGTGCATGGAGAAATAGTTTGATCAAAATGAGATTTAACATGTTTCTTTTGGGCTTCAATCACCATCGTAGCAATACGACGGGTCTCATCTAGCCTCTCAAGATAAAGTAACCGCTCCTCTTCAGGCAAGGTATTAGGAAATAGTTTGATATCTAATTTCAACGAAGCGAATTCATACTCAATCGGGAGTGTCGCCATAAACCATAAACCAATTGGAATAGATTAAATCTAGTGGATGTCTTAGCCAAAGTCCAGTAAGCCCAAAGAGCCGAGAATAGCATAAGGTGCCAATCCTTTTTGTGCTTCCCAATGGTTTGTTGAAGCATAGTAATAAAAACTTTGTTAATTGATTCAACTTGGCCATTAACCTGTGGATATTAAGGCGTTGAGTTATCACAATGAAGACCCAATTGAGTAGTTAACTCTACCATCATGTACTGACGAAAATGTGATCCATGGTCAATGATAATGGCTTGAGGGATGCCGAAACGGGCTATGACATGTTTGAAGAGGAACTGAGTAGTAGTGATACCGTCATCATTATATGTGGGCATCACCTCGACCCATTTATTGAAGTAGTCGACAATGACGATGCTATAGCCATGCCCCCCGGCTGAGCGAGGGTTACATGTCATGAAATCTATGCCCCATTTAGCAAAGTGGCCAACGATAAAGACTAGTTGTAAGGGTGCTGGCGGGGTTCGCTTCTTGCAGTTAAAAATTTGACATTCGTGGAACTTCTGAACAACCAGAATATAATCCTTGAAAATGGAAGGCCAAAAATAAAAAGTGCAGAGGATTTTCTGAGCATTTTCATAATTTGACATGTGACCACCACATTCCCTAGAGTGGCAGTCATTCAAGACTCGTTCAGACTCTTCAAGTGTTAGACATATGTGAAGAATAGAGTCAACACTAACTCAGTATAATGTATCACCAAGAATCCAATAAGGTTGAGACTGATCCCAAATGCAGTGTCGGTCAGATCGAGACAACTCAGATCGAAAGGTTTGGGTTTGAAGAAAAACGATTATATCCCCATGCCACAAGTCAAAAGTGCTGATGAGAAACGAAGTGTCATCAGGAATATGCTCAGTGAAATCAGTGGAAGTTCTTGCTGAAGGAAGGGTGCAAATCAATTTGGCAAAAGCAAGTGATTTATTTGATTTGGCGATAGTAAACTCCAAATCAAAATCTTGTAGGATAACAATCCATTTAGAGTATTTTCCCCCAAGCAATTGACGAGTCAAAATGTAAGTCATGGGGTTGCAGTTAGAAATCACTGTGGTCTTCTGTAGAAGAATATAATGACGAAATATTTGAACAACATGGACTGTTGCCATGGAAAGTTTATCGACATGAGCATATCGACTTTCAGTGTCAATGAGATTTTGGTTTAAATAATAAACCATGTGTTCGTTACCATCATTATCTTCTGAACTAATACCAAAGAAATATTACTATAAGTTGCAGCCAGGTAGAGGAAATAGTCGTAGCGATAGTCAGAGGGGTGAAATAAAGGAGCATTGATGAGCATGTTCATTAGGGCATCGAAGGACTATTGAGAAATATCATCCCAAATAAATGGGATCCCCTTTTTGAGAAAGCAATTAATTCCCTTGGTGATTTCAGTGTAGTTAGGGAAAAAACGATGAAGAAAATTATCCTTTCCTTGCAAACTTTGCAATTGATGTTGTGAGGTAGGAGGGGGAAAGTTTACAATAGCCTAAAATTTTAGAGGATCAATTTAGATGCCTTTGAGGGACACAACAAAACCTAAGAGACGACCAGAATCCATGCAGAACACAAACTTATGTGAATTAAGATGAATATTATAGTGTCAACAATGCAAAAAGATGGCCCAAAGGTGGTCTAGATGATCACTCATTGGGCTAGAGGGATCGTCTCTATCTGCGAAGAGGATTGCCTAGGCAACAAATTGGCAACTCCACTAGGGAATGTCCAAGTCCAATCTCAAGATCTCCAAGCACTCCTTTTCCAAGCCAAATGAGTAGCATGTAGGCGCAATCTCAACATAAGGGTGTAAATAGACAAATACCAACCATTTGGGAATGGGAGAGGATGAATATATAGGCAAGGAAAGGGAGTTATGATCTCTCCAAAGATTGGAGAAGGCCCTCATCTCAAGGAGGTAGCTCATAGGGATAAGACCAAAAGGCCAAGTTGAGAGAAATCGACCTCATCCATGTCGAACGACCTCTAGCTCGTCATTATGGAAGCCTCTAGATCACGAAGCTTCTTGTCCTCTTTGAGAAAATTACCTTTTATGGATCATCGCTGGTATCCAAGCCAAAACTGTAATGGTATCACGGGGCTAGTATAGTGCAACAAGAAACCATCATGGTTTTCAATGTTAGGTGGGCTATGATGCCAAAATTAGGGTTTTAGAGCCATTTCTTTCAAGGGAAGCTCAAGGCATTTTTCCATCATTTTTTAGGGAGGATTTGGGCTACATATCTGGATGAGTACATTGCATCATGGTCATGTTTCAGGCACTTTGGGGTATGTCACGGGGAAGTGCGGGAGGTGTGAAAAAATATTGTGTAACAATAAGCCACAATTGTTGGGAGTGAGACCTACACAAATTAGTTGTAGGCTCTCAACCACTAGGATCCCAATGGTAAGGGTGTGACTATGGTCGTAGGGAGCTATTTATTGGCCATGTTGATCAGAATCTGGATTAGGGGAAAAATTAGCTCAAAAATCAAAGTGCTCGGAATTGTGTGAAACCTAAACGACCATGTCTGTATCGTTAAAACGATCCCAATGCAACTCCTTTCACTCAAAACAGAGCTTGTATGAGGAAGTTAGAGCCCGTTGTCCTTTTCAACAAACAAGCAAAATTTTGAAAAAAAAGGTTGACTGGGCATCTGTACAACCCAGTCAACAAGGAGAATATTCCTTGGAATATTTTCTAGAATATTATTTGGAATATTCCCTAGAATATTAGTTAGAATATTCCTATATAGGTGGGCAAATCATATGTTGACAAGTGGCATCCTATCATTGGACAATTGGGTTGAGTTGGACCAATCAGAAGGTGACACATGGCAATCCTGGAGGCCACCATGTGCCCCTATAGTGGTGTATTAATTTTTTTTATAAGGCATAGCGGTTCGACCCCGCAACCTCCCATCCACTAGCCACACGTCTTATTGCCTATGTTACCATTTGTTACTTAACCCATAAGGTCACCGCGCAAACTTAAGGTTACGGTTAATAAAACTGTGGCTTAGCGCTAATCCAAGATTAGCTTAATTAATCCGGTTTAAATTTTTAATTAAACTCCAATTATGGTTGGCGCAGATTTTTCACTAATCACAGATTAGTGTTTAATTAAACTGCACTTAATAGTTAATTAACCACTAGTTTAAGTTATCAGAATTTTGGAGGACTTAGCTATATTAGGAACTGCCCCTAGATTTAGCAGCCCTAACTGGAGTTCTTCCAGATTTGGAGGAGATTTTTGGGGAAAGATTGTTTCTCTCATAACTTGGGCATTTTTCAACCAAATGAGGATCATACAAAGGTGTTCTTAGATGATTTCAAAATTCTGAACACAATGAATAGGTTTCAGGAGAAATGGGATACTTTTGTATGTGAGTTTTCCACATTGAAGTTTTAGGATGCCTAGGGCCACTAGGGAGGGGGTCAAGCCTAGAACTGTGGTCCGTTTGCAGAGTTTGGAGAGTTATCTTAGGGGTTTTGGTATGCTCTAAGTCCAATGAATTAGGTTTCAGGAGCTGTAGAGCATTGTCAACTATACATTTTTTCACTTTGAGAAAATACAGAGGCCCAAGCCATGGAGTTTGGACCAAGGAGATGTAGCCTAGCAGGGGTGAACTCCTTTATCAAAACACTGTGTTGAGTGTTTTTCTTGATGTCTTCTATTCATTTGATTACTGTTGTTCAATAATTTAATTTCATGCTATTATTCTCATTATTTCACATAACACTTAACATAAAATTTACATGTTTCCAATTACAAACAACAATGGAAACCCTGCATAGGAAGCAAGAGACAAGAAAATGTTTATAAATCTGAAATTGGAAATAGCACAACAAAGCTAACATTTAGTTATAGATAAAGTTGGTATCGGAGCACATGTTTATTTTATTGATTTATTGAGATTTGTGCAAGGAGAATTAACAGTGTGCAATTTAATGTGATGGCAGCTTCAACAAGTGATGTCTATAATTTCTCTTCCTTAGAAAGATTATTTGATGAAGAGATGTTGCAGGAGTTTTTCATCATGAGGTATATGGTGAAATAGATGATTGAAGAGAGGGAGGAGAACACTATATACTTCAATAGCATTTGATGGCCATGAAGGAGGAGAAGCAAGAGCTTCTTGAAAATATGCATGAGATGGAGATTTTACTTCATGATGCCAAGGACACCCTAGCCAAGTATGTGCATGAACATGAGGTATGAAATTTAAGTTTGTCTTCAATTTCCTATCAAATTTAATGTTTTGGTTCTTTCGAAAGACACACTAGAGGAATAGAGTCCAAATTGTTGATGAAAATGGGGTATGAAGGTAAAGTGTTAGGCACACATGAACACGGCATAGTTGAGCCAATTGTTGTTGAGGAAAGTCATAGGTATTTGGGTATTGGTTATGTACAACATGATGGAGAATGCTCCAAATTCAAGGAGGCACATGAAATTGTTCCAAGATGGAATTTCATTACATGTTCATACCCTGAAGCTTGTGAAGATTGTGTTCATGAGGAATGAAAAAGTTGTATACCCACTTTGCAAGAAGATTCTCATAATATGTAACTAGTGGAAATGACAAACAAGAGGATGATGAAAGCTCTAAGGTCATTGAAACCATTGTTGGTATTCCGAATAGAGCCACTCCCTCATCAAATTCACCTCCTCAAGAAGGTGACAAATGTGAATGTGCAAGGTATAAATATGCCTTTAATCAAGTTTCTTTTGATTATGACAAACATGGTAAATATTCACATAAGAATTGGATAGAATTTACATGTTATTTTTGTGGTTTGAATAACCATAATGTTTAAGGATGTTGGAAGAAAAAAGCCACATACAAGAAACTTTCAAAGAAGGAGTGACAAAAAATGAGAGGTCCATTGGATAATGGAAGCCATGTTGTAAAGAAGAAGCAATTTTTTTGCACTCATTTCCATAAGCAAGGTCATCCCAAAGACAAATGTTGGACTTTGTATTCAACAACTCATCCACAGCATTTGAAGAAGGTGGAGAGAGACTTTGGAAAAGATGGAAAAGAGGATTCCATAATTGATGTGGGTCAAGATGATGTGCAGATGCAAGAATCACCATTGAAATGGTTTGGTAAGAGGTGGATTGATTTCTTATCCAAATAAGGCTTGCATTTATTTTGTTGATAGATGCAATTCTTTGCCTTGAAAAATGAATCTCCTTGCCTTATGAATGCATTACTTTTCTGTTGAAAGTATGCCAAAACTTCTAGGATGTAAGATGTTGAAAGTGGAGTTCTGTTTGACTCACTTAAATGTAGCAAAGAAGGCAATTTGTGGTTACAAGTTTGTATATAAATACAATTCTTTTGAATGCATTCTTGATGTTGCATATTTTTTCCAGGGAGATGTGTGAAAGTGGGGTATGTTACTCACTTCATTTGCAACAAATTTGTCAATTTAGATCTTTATGTACCCATACATGTGTTTGGGCTTATTTTACTTGTGTTTGTACTTGACGAAGAGTTGAAGAATTGTACACATGCATGAGAGTTTGTGTGTGTGAACAATGACACTAGCAACATGCATGAGCAATTGACTTGTATTGGTTGATTTCTTTGTGTATGATTGACAACTTGAGAATTTTCATTCTACTTGAACATGTATGAGTGATTGACATGTGTTTGTTGATTTCTTTGTTACATGTATGTTGTCAACTTGAGAATGTTGATAATTTTCACATGCATGAGTGTTGACTTGTGTCGATTTTTGTCACATGTATGTCATATCGACTTGGAAGATTTGATTTTATCTCCAAGGATGAAAGGGATATTTTGACGGATTATTGCATGAGAGGTGAAATTCTTGTTGTTTATGCAAATAATCATCAAGTTGTGTACGTGCTTATGCTTGACTTGAAAGTCAGTTGTTTCAAGAGGCATGTTTTGTTGACTTACGTTTAGTCAATGATGTTTGTCAACTTGTGTTTAATCAATAATATGTACACCAAGAAATGAAAATTGATGAAGCAAAAGGAAGAGGTCGTCAAGTTATATTTCTTGCATAATGTGTTTTTCCAATTAATGGTGTTTCTTGTGACAAGATGTTGCAGGATTTTGGAAGATCCATTCTTGAGAAAGATGCTCATGCTTAGCCTTCATTCTCAAATCAAAACATGAGTACCATGTTGAAATGGAGGATGATAGAGGCAAGAAGCAACAATGGACAAGATGCCAAAAAGTTTGCAGCCATGGAAGACTGTTGTTTTGTGTTGATGCCAAGAAGCAAAAGAGATGGCAAATGCATTCTTCCATATGTGGAATTTGGAACAATGGAGGTAAAAGAATGGTAATTTATTTTCATGCTGTGACTGATATTTGAACTCATTGTTGTAGTTCACTTAGATGGGCTTAACTTGGAAAAGTGGCTTCCGAGAAGAATCTTGCATCGAATGCATGTGTTGCAAAGGAGGAACATGATTCTTAGTGGGAAGGCTATCAATAATTTTTCCAAGTACCAAGGGATCACTTTGGTACAGTAGGGTGTATAATCAGTCAACAAGTAACCAAAAAGTGTTGGATTGGGTCAATAGCAAAATAAGAACAGTGGTTGAGGGACATAACCATTTGCAATGCAAGGCATGTTAGTGTACCTAAGTGGTTGTCATGGAGATTTCTTCAAGTAGAATAAGTTGATAGAGCTTTGGAAAGAGAATAGTATTTAACTCTTATCAGATAACCAACTTTTGTGGGTCCGAAAGCCCATCTGTGGGAAGGACTGATCAGAATCTGGATTAGGGGCAAAAATTAGCTCAAAACTCAAAGTGCTCGAAATCATATGAAACCTGAACAACCACATCCGTCTCGTCAAAATGATCTAAATGCAACTTGTTTCACTCAAAATGGAGCTTGTATGAGGAAGTTAGAGCCTATTGACCATTTCACCAAACATGATTTTTTTTGAAAAAAAGGTTGACTGGGAATCCATACAACCCAGTTAGCAAGGAGAATATTCCTTGGAATATTTCCTAGAATATTCCCTAGAATATTACTATATAGGTGGGTGAATCATATGTTTACAAGTGGCATCCTTTCATTGGACAATTGGGTTGAGTTGGACCAATCAGAAGGCAATACCTGACAAGCTCGGAGGCTGCCACATGCCACTATAGTGGTGTTTAAATTTTTTTATGAGGTGCAGGGGTTCAACCCCATGACCTCCCATCCACTAGCCATATGTCTTATCGTCTCTGCTACCGGTTGTTACTTAACCCATAAGTTCACTACGCAAACTTAAGGTTTAACAGTGTGAAGGTTGGAGGTTAGGGAGGGCCAACCCGCCCCATGTGAACACATACAACGTAAGGGAAAACAATTATCAACCTACGACTCTAGCAGAACCATTACCGTGATGGTTAAGGGTTGTCATGTGACACCACATGGGAAACCGTTAGGGTTATGGTCTTGAAATTGTTGGGGAAAACTGCACCAGTTAGCGTCACCGTGTGACCTCTTCCACCTAGACTGCAAGGATGTTACGGTTAATAAAACTGCAGGTTAGCACTAATCTGGGATTAGCTTAATTAATCCAGTTTAAATTTTTAATTAAATTGCAATTATGTTTAGCGTGGATTTTTCGCTAATCACATATTTGTGCTTAATTAAACTCCACTTAACATTTAATTAACCACCTTTAAGTTAGCAAAATTTTGAAGGACTTCGCTATTTTTGGAACTACCCCTAGATTTATTGGCCCTAACTAGAGTTCTTCCATAATTGGAGGAGATTTTTGGGGAAGACCGTTTCTCTCATAACTAGGGTAGTTTTTTACCAAATGAGGATAAAACAACGTGTTCTTAGATGATTTCGACATTATGAACACAATGGAATAGGTTTCAGGAGAAATGGGATACTTATGTATGTGATTTTTCCACATTGAAGTTTTAGGATGCCTAGGGCCACCAGGGAGGAGGTCAAGTCCAGAACAACTATGGTCCATTTGTAGAGATTGGAGAGTCATGTTAGCGGTTTTGGTATGATCTGAGTCCAATGAAGCATGTTTCAGGAGCTATAAAGCATTGTAAACTATACTTTTTTCCATTTTGAGCAAATACAGAGGCTCAAGCCATGGAGACTGGACCAAGGAGATGTAGCCCAGGAGGGGTGGACTCCTTTATCAAAACACCATGTTGAGTGTTTTTCTTGATGGTTTGTTGTTCATTTGACTAATGTTGTTCAGTACTTTACTTTCATGCTATTCTTCTCATGATTTCACACAAAACTTAACATAAAATTTACCTGTTTCCAATCACAAAAAGAAATGGAAACCCTACACAGAAAGCAAGAGACAAGCAAGTGTTTATAAATATGAAATTGAATTTAGCACAACAAAACTAACATTTAGTTACAGATCACTTGTAGCTGTAAATGTGAAAATATATTCATTCCTCATGCATCATCAAAATAATTTGGCCATGGTATTTCCCAGAACCTTTGAAATTGATTGGGTAAGCTCGAAATTGGTTGAATAAGCCCTTAATTCAGTGTGAATGCATTTAATGCACAAGTAGTGTTGGTTATGGGTGGATTTCATCAAAGTTGAGCACCTATTAACTTAGTACAAAAGAATATTTCTTCTAGAAAATTATATATATCTCATTTTGGATCTGATTTATGGTTAGTTGGTGTGATTGAGTGAGAAAAATCTTTGTAATAAGGTAGAATTATTCAGGTGTATCGGCGAGAACAAATATATTTTGCATGTGTGCATATGGTGGAGGATTGAGCATATCAAAGGCCTATACTAGAGTACTGAAGAACAATATTAGTTTATAGATTATATTTGTGGTTATTGTAGTAGAGTTTGTTTGGAGGAAGATAACCTTAAGAAAAAGGCTTGTAGCTAAGCATGGAATAAGTATTGCATATGTTGCATTATTTCACATTTGTTTTACAGGATTGTTGTTGTATAAGGTAGAATGCCATAATTATTTTATGTTGTTGATATACTTAGGGTTTGATGTGTTTAGTGTATGACGTATTTTGTATTGATGAGATGTGTATGGCCATGAGTGGCTTGATTGATCTAGGTTGATATTATGGTTGAGTGTGTGAGTTGTAGTATTTCTACTGGTTGCTTATGTTGATGAGATAATTTCAAGTTGTTGAGACTATCTTACTGTCAGGTTTTCATAACAGAACTGAGTTTGTTGAGTATAGTGACTTGGGGATCTAGTGTGAAATATTATGAAACAAGGTCTACATAGAGTTTATGGAGGAGTGGCCTCTTGAAAGTGGTGGCACGCTAATTTTGAGTAGTGGTTTCATGCTAGTGGTGGATAGCAACAATATTGCGGGAGTGATGCCTTCCTCCCAGTGGTGGTTGGATAATAGTTGGTGGTGGCCAACTAACTTTATTCTAGGATCAAGTATCCTAGCTCGTGGTGGCCAGTGAACTATGTTTGAGGTCGAGTCTCTTAGTTGGTGGTGGCCAACAATCTATATAAAAGATGTCATTTTCTTGACAAATAATAGAAGATTCAAAGTAGCACAATAGCAACAAGGGTGGTTTTTCTCCCATAAGTGTTTCCACTAGATATTATTGTGTCTCCTTGTGATGATGATTTTAGTGTGCGTTTTTGTGGTTTGATATGTCTACATTCTCATGTTATGTCTATATTTGGTACATGTCTACACATAGATGGTCTCACATGTTAAAGTTGTTAATGAATGGATGATTTAGGAAGAATAAACATTGATAATAATGTAATATTTATTCACCCCCTCTCAGTATTTCCATTTTTCCAAAAATTGGTATCAGAGCGGGGCTCTTAGTAGAAACTTAGTAGCTGAAGAGCAGATCGAGGAGGAAGCTCAGAAAATATTGACATTTTCTTTTCAGAATGAATCCTCAAGGACTATCTATTATAACTATTGCAAAGTTCAAGGTATGGGAAATAAAAGTCAAATCTCCATTGGAAGCTTCTAGCGTTGACATTTGGCAATGTGTTTGTGAAGGATGTGGAGAGAATTCTTGCCAACAAATGTGATGCAAAATGATGCTCAAGTAAGGGGCATTATCTATGAGAATCTCCATACTGCAGATATTAACAAAATAGCAGATCTAAAATCTACCAAGGAGACTTGGGATAGACTTCATGTGTTATATGGAGCCAACAACATCAATAGTAATGGA
>APFE031620322.1:74109-98160 GCA_000404065.3 Pinus taeda
CTATCATGGATTCATTTATCCTTTGCCAAATGTTCTCCTTAACCTAGGCTAGGGTATTACCCATGGAAATTTTCTTTTCTATCCATTTCATTATATGGGTAAAGCTTTGGGATTTTTGCAGCTCTGTTAAGAGAGAATTTTCATATATGGTGTTCTATTCCTATAACACCTTTACATCCTCTCGCAGATTTTTTTATTTCTTCTCCTTGTATCAACATATTTTCCATTGATTGGGCCAGTTTGATAGAATCATATATAGTTGAAGTAGAGGGTGTTGTAGAGGTGGATGCTCCTGCAGTTGTAGCTGATGTAGAAATTCATGTTTGAAGTATTGATGAAATAGGCACTACATCAAGAGGTACCATAATGAGCTGAGAATTATGTTCTTTCTCCTTGATGAGTTTTCCATTTCTACTTCCATTTTCTTAATCTATGCACTTTGTTCCACCAGTAGCTTCAACATTTCTTCTTTTTGTATCTTTGTTTCTCCTAATTCATTTGCCTGAGGATCTTTAGTGGTAAGGAGCTTCAATTTCTTTCTCAGGGATGCTATATCAACATTTTTCTTCTTAATAATCTCTTCCATGGCCTTTGAGTTACTTGGATCAAATCCTGCTTTAATCACCATCTCCTCTAAGTATTTGATTCTATTATCTTTGGCTAGAGAGGAGATTTTTTCTAGTTTGAGCTGTGATTGAACATTGTTCAAAGATAGTTGCAGCTTAGAAGTAGTAATGGTAGTCTGTGTGAAAGTTGAGTACACCATCTCTCCTGTTTTCTTGTGCATGTCCATCTGGTCCAAGGGATGGACATCATTTTCCTGAAATTCAAAGGTGGTCTGCTGGAAATCAGCTGCTAATTTAGGTTAGGGTACTTGAGCTTTCAAGAATTCCATATGCATTCTCCCTTTCTCTGTATCATAGTTTTAAATGAGCTCGTGTTGAATTGAGGAATATTTTTTCCTGAATTGAGTATAAATGTTGTCAAGGAGGGCTTGATTCCTCTGTTTGATTTCTTTATACCTTTGAAATATGTTCATCTTCCTTTGTTCTATAAATGATTCTCTTTAGTGGTAGAGAATTATGGATAATTATTGGTACCATTGCCAAACTGTAAAGTATGAAGGCCAGAGAGTACAATAGTACCCTGTGTTTCCTCCCCTGGGGTGAAATCTACCTTGGAGCTTGTCTTTGTTTTCTTCGTGTAAATCTTGAATTCCTTTGCTGAGACTTCTATTACTAGAGAAGAATCATCTTATTTTTTACTTTTCTCAGTTTTCTCTCTAGTGGGACGATTCTCTGAAGTGGTTCTCGACAACAACTAGTCCTTGGCCTCCTACAATGTGTTCTCTACCCAATCCATTTGATTCATATATTTCACAATTTCTAGTCTTTGGGTATGTACATAAGGGGTTTTCTTCTTCTCCACCCTTGGATTAGAAATTACCCCAAAGGGTTCATAAGGCCATGTGTAGCTGAGGGGAAAATTCATCTGTTTTAGAAGGAGGTTTGCTTCCTCTCTTGTTGCTCTACTATTACAAATAAATGGACCTATCTGTGTTTTGATTCTAAACTGTGACTTTTTCTTAGCTGACACAAATTGAATTTTATCTGATTGGATTATTTTATTGATGTATTCTAAGGAAAATATTCTCGTAGGAAGGTATTTTGTAGGTTATAGGGTGGAAACTCAGAGCCATAAACTCTTATCTCTGTATACTTTTGGTGTAAATACTAATCACCTGTTTTCACCTACTCACTAAGATGAAACACCTTTTGAATGTCTTCATTGATCCCAGGAATGTTTTGGCTACTCAGCAAACAAGTTGTTGGATGTATGAACTATTCAATGAAGTCTTTAAACCTATACTACTGTGAATTTTTTTTTATAATTGAAGTCCAAACGATTATAGAATAAGGCTCACCTTGTTGACTGAGTTTCTGGACTGCAACTGGAAACTTGTCTATCTGGAAGAAAAGAAGCATATACAAGATAATAGAAGAGTATCTGAACATTCCTTTAGTTAGAAACCGAAGGAAGTGTTCATGTATGATATTTGGAAGAAAGTGACCATACTAAAAAATGACTGAATCTCCTTCTCCTGTGGAAAGGATGGATAGAAAACCTAAGACAGGCCCATCTACCCATTCATCTAAGAAATATCCAAGTGGATAAGACAAGACAAAGATGATCTGTCTGGTCCTCTGGGGGAAAATAGAAGAGGGATAAGGGGGGTTTTCCTTGGGCAATTGAGAATATTCAGAGAGGGAGACTTCAAAAATCTTAGTTCTCTGGGGAAAAGTAAGCTTTAGGTAGATATATTTAAGAGCTTCAATCGAGAAGGGAGTCAGGGATTCACTGTGTGGGATCGGCAACATCTGATTTATACTCTCAGGGATAATGGTGAAAAGGATTTCACCATTAGGGGATATGATGGATCTTTTTCTTGAGAGATAAGAGGCATGGAATTTGAGGAAAAACTTTGGGAAATAATAGGATTAAGGAAATATGAATCAGGGTAATCTAGATTGTCAAAGCCCAATTTCATATGACTAGTCTAGATGGTTGTCTCAAAACCAACAGCCTAATTCAAAGAGGTTGAATTCACACTGTGTTTCAACAATTTTGTAGTCTTTGTCAGCTAAGGGAATGTAGTCTAAATCCATGGAGGGAGAAAGCATAGGGTTTATCACAGTGGGATCGGTTTTGGTTTTGGGGGCCATTGTGATAACAATGTAAAATTGCAGAGGATGAAAGTGCTATTTGCCTGGGAAAAATAACTCGCTGGTTATTACTCTAGCAACAATGGATTGTGGACGAGGGAAAACAAATATTGAACTATTACTGCTAAAAGAATGTGAGAATGAAGAAATAAAGTGATCGAAGGCAAGTGCAAGGATTTATAATTTGGTAATGGAGCTAGACCATTGGCTGAAATGGTTGTTTAGGAGAGAAATTACTTTGCAACAGAAAGAAGCGAAAACGGGAGGAAGTGGAGATGAGAGGATGTAACTGTCAGTCAATGTGGAGCCAAGCAATAGGTGGAAAGGGGCGCAGGACCATTGGCAGGAGTGGGTGTGAAGATGAGTGGTTTCCAAAGGGGGGTATGAGCAGTAACTAGTAAGTGAGGGGGGGTGTGAAATGGTGTGAGTGGGACACATAGTGGTGGGGCCCGGAGGGGAAACCGCTTTTCAGACCCCCCTACCCCACGCCGATAGAGGGAGACATGGCAGGGGGGACGAAAAGCCTTGGGAGGCGTTTGATGAAAAAACTGATGTGATCGGGAGCAAGGAGATGCGTGTCGTTTAAGCCTTAAGGACAAAATGTCTCGTTGTGCATATAATTTTGCAATAAAGTCCAGACTTTGGACAAATAATACCACATTTTTGGCACTTTAACCATCTGCAAGTAAATTTCATTCCACCAAATTCAATATTATCCCTAAACTAACCTAACTAAAACCAATTAGGATGTATTTATGAGTGAAAACCCTTATTTATTTTTGCAATTTAAAGGACTAAAACACCTATTCAAAATGAAAAACTAATCTAACAATGCCATTAATCCAAATTACATTGTTGGATTAATTTCTTCATCTAACTTACCTAACCTAATATTAGCCAAGATTAGAATATTTGGCTAAATTATTCATTCTAATCTAATTGACATAAATTGAAAATTGCTTGATCATGATTAGACTGTATGACCCAAACAAGAACCTGAGTTGTGGCATTTTAAACAAGTTGCACACAACAATCAAATTTATTCTAGAAAATGAAAACATTCATCTAGTAGTGGAATTTGTTTTTTCATCACTCCCAATTCTATTCTTTATGAGGTTCTTTTCATCCTTTTTTTATTTTTCTATTCCCTTTTTTATAGATATATCCTCTTTTCATTTATATATATATTTTTCTTGGAAATCATTTGCAATATACAATATTATTTTACAATTGTAAATACTGAAAGAAAACATTCAATCATCATTTTATCCTATGAATCACAGGACCCTAATAGTACTCAATAATCTCATAGCTCATTTTATCATCCTTAGTTTGATGGGAAAACTGAGATAGTGAAAAAATGTTTGGAAGAATATCTTTGGTTCTTTGTATCTGATAAACAAACACAATGGGTCAAGTGGTTACCTCTAGCAGAATGGTGGTATAACACTTCTTTCCATATCACAGCAAAAATGACCCCATTTATGGTGCTTTATGGATATCATCCACCATCCATCACATCATATTTAAGAGAAAATTTTAAAGTTCAAGCAGTGGAATATAACATTGAGCATCAACAAGTTCTCCAACTCTTAAAGGATAATTTGACTTTGGCGTAGAATCTAATGAAGCAACATGAGTATCAACATCATAATGAAAGAAGTTTTGACATGGGTGATTGGGTATTTTCATGAATATAACCATACAAAAAAATGTCCCTCGAGAAAGCCAAGAAGGATAATAAATTATTGCCCAAGTAATATAGCCCTTACAAGGTTTTGCGAAATATTGGTATAGTGGCATACAAATTGGAGTTACCTACATTCTTCGCCAGTACACCGAATTTTCCATATTTCATGCTTAAAGAAGGTTATTGGTGATAAAATGCCAGTTCAAACTATATTTCTAGAATTTGAAGAGGAAGGGAAAATCGTATTGGAGCTTGAACAAATCACTAAAACAAGAATTTGATAGTTATAGAATCGATCAATTTCAAAATATCTCATTAATTGGAAGAATACCCTGTTGAATATTCCACGTGGGAGGATGAGTATTTTATAAACATGCATCCAAAACTACTCAAGCATTGAGGAAAACACTTTTTTGAAGAACAGGGGCATGTTAGGTCCCTATAATACTAGTTTATCCCCTATATTGTTATTGTTGCGCCCCATAGAAGCCCATTATTGTTATTGTTGTTCCCTTACATTATTATTTTTATGTAGGCCCCAGTTATATTTGACCCTTTAGACTCATTTATATACCAAGGAGGTTTTTTCATTTGAATAATCCAAAAAGTTCTCATTTATGTGATGTAAAGGGGGTTTCCCCCTCGAAATGGCTTATTATCTAGTCGTTGATCTATATTTTCTTATGTTTCTGTGTTATTTTGATCTGGATACAAAACATTTTCCAAATATTTTATATAGATTAATATGTCATAAAAAATACTAAATAAAGGGTTGAAAATAAAATTATTCAAGCTTTGAAATGTTAAGGGTGCATTAGTAAGGGTAAATGGGATAACAAAAAGATCATACTGACTTTTATGTGTTCTAAAGGTTGCTTTGGGCATTGCTTCTTGCCTCATTCTAATTTGATGATATCTTGAATTATTACATGAATATGAAACTTATATTTTGTGATCATTTTGATTAGTTCTCTATAATTAGAATACATATGCCATGAACCATCCTTTTTTGTTAACATCACCACTTGTGAAGAGAAAAAACTTTGACTAGGTTGAATGATTTCATCCTTTATCATTTCTTAAATCATATGCTCAATCTCATTATTTTATGTGTATGGATACCTATAAGGCTTAATGTTAGGTGGTATTCTTGATTGAAAATAGATAGCATGATCAAGTAGGTGGAATACCCTTATGTATCTTTCTAAATAAATTTGAATTATTGTTGATAACTTTTTGGAGATCCATTGGACTAGAGAATATAGATGTTTGTGTTAGAAATAATACTGAGAGGGGGGGTGAATCAATATTATCAAACTCTTCTCAATTTGTACAAATATTTTCAGATCTGACAATTTAAACATGCATATACATTCCAACCTTATAATTTAATTTATCCTTCAGATGTTTGTCATTAATTTGTATGTGAGAAACATAGAATAATGAGCAGGAACACAAAATAGATAGTCACACCAAGGAACACAAGATGTAAGGTGGAAACCCAATGTGGGTGAAAACCACCTGCTGTAATATGTCTCTATCTTCTTTCAATTAGAAACTTCTTCTTATAATGATTTTGTACTGGTGCAGTCTTTTACCAGTACGCAGGCTGCAACCTGCAGAGAGCTACAACCCTCTCTCTCGTTTTCCAACTTCTTCTGGAAGGGAGCAACAACTCCCTTAGCTTTTGTACTAGCTGAAACATTAGCATGTAGGTGCTGACCTACAGAAGGATACAACCTTCTCTTTTCTTCCAAGGACCACGTTTCATAATTTTTCAAACTAGATCCAAAACATCAAGTACATGTGCATCACCCAATCTCCAAAAAATAACACCAGTAACCAAACACCAATTTAGACCTAGATCTCTGTAGAAACAGATAAAAGACAATTAAAATAAATTTCCGGAAAGGTCCGCAACTTCACCGAAGGAAACCTGTGGATATCTGCAGTTCTTCTGTGTCTAGACTACGCAGCTCTGCACCTGTACTTTCTACCTAACAGCGCACCTCCGCACTTGATCAATCTACTGCACTGCGCACCTCCGCACCTGCGCCTTCTGCTGCTCTACGTACCTTCGCACATGATCTGTCTACTGCGTTGCGTACCTCCGCACCTGCGCCTTCTGCTGCGCTGCGTCCCTTTGCAACTGTGCTATGGATCGCCTGCGGATCTCCGAATAGAGCTAAATTATTAGTCCTCCAATGTGCCACAAACTTTCGGATCCACAGATCTGATCATGCGCCAAAGATATTACGACCTATCAATAGATCCGCCTTACAATTTACAATTTTCACCTTGATTTAGATCTAGCTTTTCAAACCGATCACCCAAAATTTCAGAGCTTAAGATATTCAATTTTCACTTGTGACTAGCCAAAATATCTCCTTTCCTTTTTATAGGCAAGCCCTTACTCAAACCATGGATCAAAACCATAGAAAACCAATACAAGGGATTCAAAACCTAGGTTCAATATTTTAGATGCCAAAACCACGGACCAAAACCATAGGATCAAAAATGTCGGACTAAATACCATGGACCAAGCATAAGACGCACGTTTTTCTCTGCATGAAAGTCCATGCATTTTAGGTTCGCACCTTTTGTGTGGGATACCTGCGAACATATCCGCACCTTTTCAACGGTTCTCCTGCGCAACCTGTCGATGACCGCATCTTTTGATTTGTGCACCTGCGGAACCAGAGAATAACTTTGCTGCACTATAATTTATCATCTGAGATGAGTGGGTTGCCATCAATTACAACAAATTCCAACAATCTCCCCTTTGGACTTGATGGCAACAACAACCAATCACTCTCCCCCTTTGACATCAAGGGTAAAGGGGCAGACTACCATACTTCCCCTGAGTACCTACTGAAAACTCTGAATGAGCTCCCCCTTTGTATCTACTCTGTGCTGAAATGTTGTCTACAAAAAGATGTTCTACAAGAAAGAACATGACTCCATACATTATAAGTAACCTTCCTATCATCAAGACTCATACATACATCCATCCTCATCCAAGTGGGAATACACAAGATAGATAAAAATCATTCATCCCAAGCATAGTGGGGAAACCAAAATAGGTCGTTACATGACCTTGATGTGAAAAGAAGTACATGACATAAAGACAAGAACCACTATCAGCAGAATCAACCTTCATACCAGCACACATTGATCTATTCCACCAGACAACTCGTGAGAAATCAAATCAAGGACTTCTAAGATAATGCCAACAATGCATCATTAGAAGAATATATGCTCCCCCTGAACCTGTGCCAGATGATCTCTAATAGACCCATTCGACCCACATAGACCAACAAATGTACATGTATCCACCTACGTACAACAGACAAGATTCAACAACATGATGATGCATCAACAACTCCCAGCTTCTGTCTGAGGTATTCAAATGTCTCCCTGGGCAATGGTTTGGTGAGTATATCAGCAACTTGTTCCTTGGAGGGAACATACTCCAATTTGACTTTTTGTTCCAGCACTTGTTCCTGAAGAAAATGATATTTGATAGGTATGTGCTTGGTCTTTGAATGCATGACTGGATTCTTTGAAATGCTGATTGCACTTGTATTATCACATAAGATGGAGATAGGTGGAGTAAAAGTGATTTGATAATCCTGCAAAGTTTGCATCATCCAAAGGAGTTGTGTGCAACAAGATGCAGTAGCCACATATTCATCTTCAGCTGTAGATAAAGAAATCGAACTATGTTTCTTTCTGAACCAAGATACTAATCTGGAACCCATAAAGAATGCACCACCACTAGTGCTTTTTCTGTCATCCACGCTTCAATCCCAATCTGCATCTATATAAGCATGAAGAGTGAGATCTGTATCTCTAGGATACCATAGACCATAGTTTTGAGTTCCTTGGAGATACTTGAAAATTCTCTTTACTGCCTGAAGATGAGTTTCCTTTGGATTTGCCTAAAATCTTCCAACTATTCCCACTGCATGCATGATGTCTGGTCGGGTTCCTGTTAGATAGAGAAGACTACCAATCATAGATCTATAGTTTGGTTGATGCACTGCTACCGAGTCATCATTTGCACTGAGGCTACATCTTGTCACCATCGGGGTACATACAGGTTTTGAATCCTCCATCCCATATTTCTTCAAGATCTGCTTGAGGTACTTGGTTTGAGATAAAAAGATACCGCCTTCGTTTTGTTGGATTTGTAAACTAAGAAAATATGTTAGCTCTCCAATCAAGGACATTTCGAATTCTTTCTGCATCACCAAGGCAAAATTTTGACTCATAGTTTCTTCATTGCTACCAAATATGATATCATCAACATACACAACAAGTATTAGCAATTTGTCATTTTCAATTTTTATATAAAGATTGCTATCTGCTGATCCTTTTGAAAACCTTGTTGATGAAGGTATTTGTCCAGACGATAGTACTAAGCCCTTGGAGCCTGTTTAAGACCATAGAGAGCCTTCTTAAGTCTGCATACAAGTTTTGGATCATTTCCAAGAATGAATCCATCTGGTTTCTCAATGTACACTTCTTCTTCTAAGTCTCCATTCAGAAAGGTTGATTTCACATCCATTTGAAATACTTTGAACTTCTGAAAACTTGAGAGAGCAAGGAACATTATGATGGCCTCAAGTTTAGCAACAGGAGCAAAGGTTTCTTCAAAGTCTATTCCTTCTTGTTGAGCATACCCTTTACAAACAAGTTTGGCCTTGTTTCTAATTACTTCCCCATTTTCATTCAACTTGTTTTTGAAGATCTATTTTGTCCCTATGACATTCTTATCTTTTGGTCTAGGAACCAACTCCCAAGTGTTGTTCTTTTCGATCTGCTCAAGTTCTTCATCCATTGCTTTGACCCAGCATTCATCTTTGCATTCCTCTTTTACATTTTGTGGCTCAGTGGAGGAGAGTAATGCCAAATAGCTTGAAGCTTCTGCTACTGTTCTTCTTGTTTGTACACGAGCCTCTTTCTGCCCCAAAATCTGAGATTCTGGATGATTCTTCTGAACGTACCTGGATGGAGTCTTTTCTTCTATCCTTATCTGGTCTTCTGGTTCCTCATAAGTCTCTTCTTCTTCATCATGAATCTGATTTTATGTTGATGGATAGTCCTCATCATCTTCAAAATCTTCAGATCTTACTTGCCTAGGAGTGTTTTCTTCTTCATTAACCACTAATTCAATACTTTCAACAATTTTTCCAAGCCTTTTATTATAACACTTGTAAGCTTTGCTATGGGGAGACTAACCAAGGAGAATGCCTTCATTTTCTCTAGGTTCAAAGTTGCCAAGATGTTCATCTGTATTTTTGATATAGCATTTTCTTCCAAAAATTTTGAAATATTTCACCGAAGGAGTCTCACCATACCAAAGCTCATGAGGAGTTTGAGTGCTGTTCACTCGGACATTTGTTTTGTTGAGAATAAAAACTGCAGCAAATGCATCTTCACCCCAGGAAGTTGCGGGAGTTCCAGATTCATCAAGCATAGCACGAGCCATTTGTTGAACCGTTCTGTTCATCCTTTCCACTACTCCATTTTGCTGAGGAGTCCTGGCTGTAGAGAATTCTCTTCTAATTCCATGTTCTTAACAAAAATCGAAAAATTCATTTGAGGTAAACTCCCCACCTCTATCAGACCTGAGGCATTTAATTTTGTGATCTGATTTGTTTTCAACCAAAGCTTTGAAGGATTTGAATTTTTCGAAGGCTTCATCCTTGTGCTTCATAAGTCCTATCCAAACCATCCTTGAATAGTCGTCAATGAATAATATGAAATATTCTTCTCCCCGTGGTGACCTTTTTCTAGATGGACCACATACATCAGTGTGGACAAGCTCAAGTGGCCTGTTAGCTGATCCTTCCTTCTCAGGGAAGTTAGTTCTGGTTTGCTTACCAAACTGACATGACTTTCATATAGTATTATCTGGAATTTTGATGTCTGGAAGACCACGGACTGCCTGGTATTTGCATGCTTTCCTTATTTGTGAGAAGCTTAGGTGCCCCAATCTCCAGTGCCATAGCCAGTGTTCATCATTCTTGCTTAGATAGCATTGATGCTGTCCTTTTTTGAATATGTATAAATTATTTGGAGTTCTTATGCCTTTGATCATTGTTTCTCCTGTATCAAGATCACGAACACTACATACATTTGATTGAAATATTACCTCAGTTCCTTGATTTCACATTTGACTGAAACTCAATAGATTATGCTTTAAGCCATCAACATACATAACATTTCCAGCTTTGACCTTTTCTTTCAACAGAACAAAACCTTTACCTTTTATGAGCGCAAGGGTGTCATTTCCAAATGAGACCTTCTTCTCCTTTTCTAAGGCACTATATGACTGAATCTTTTCCTTATCACCTGTCATATGTTTTGAACATCCACTGTCGATGTACCATTGATTTTCCTGCCCTTCCGCATATAAGGCTATACCACATCTTTCTGGTTGCAGTTCTTTCATTCTCCATGTTTTGGCACTTGAGGCTTGTTCCTTCTGAGATGTTTGTCGAAACCTGCTCCTGCATTCAGAATCTTCATGAACGAAGTTGTTACAAATAGAACATTCAATTTCATTTTCAAGGGCAGAAAATTTATTGTAGGTCCTTTTTGTGATTCCAGTCATGCTTCTTCGTTTTTGAGCTTCTCTAGTCATGATTGTCTTATAGGAAACACATTGAGCTGCTTTGTGACCAAATTTATGACAAGAGAAACATTGGCCATTGAAGAAACTCCTGTGATTATCATATCTACCAGCCAGATGATTGTAGTCTCTATTGACATCCATTCTTGAGGCAAATTGAGAAGGTTTTCCCTGTGGCTGGTTGTAGCTTCTATTCATCCTTAAAGTGGATTGCCCTCGATTTACCTGGTAGTCTTTGTTCATTCTTGAGGTAAATCGTCCCTAATTTACCTAGTGATCTCCATTGGGCCTTTTCTCACTCCTCCTTGCTGCATCAAGATAACTTTTGGAGGTGGATGGTTTCCGCGCTTGAGATGTTTCTTCATTATATCGCAAACCTGTATTGATTAGGGGAGAGTGCTGCACATTGATAATCTCATCTAGAGTTTCAGATCCTTTAAAAAATCTAAGATTAAGAGATTTTGTTTTCTCAATCTCTTTTCTAAGTCCCACAATTTCACATTCTAACTTTTCATGATGTTTTTCCCTTTCAGCCAGTTGAAATTGCAGAGTATCAATAATCATATTTTTCTCTTCTAAACAAATTTTGAGTTTAGAAATCTCTTCATAAAGACCTTCTTCATCTATAGCATCCATGAAATCATCATCTTCAAAAGCCATTAAAAGTCTATAATTATTAACTCGTTCATCTTCATCACTATTTGAAAGTCCATCACTGTCTTCATGAGTGTAATAGCTTTTCTTATTTACATTCGGTTTCTTGTTCCATCTAACAGGTTCCTTACCTTTGTCAATTTTATCCTTATGAGGACATTTTGCAGCATACTGACCGACTCTTCCACAAGCAAAGCATTTGAAGGGTAACTTACCTCTGAATCTTCCTGCACCCCGTTGAAGGTTATTGACAAAATTTGATTCTTCCTCTTCTTCTGACATATGCCTTGGCTCATAGTAATATCCTTTACCTGAAGCCTTGAACGCGGCTTCTCTTCTGTCTGATGGTCCTCCCTTCCTCATTTCGTATGCAGTTAGAATTCTGTGTAGCTGTGACATGGTAATTTTCTGTAGATTTTCCTTTTCTTCTATAGCAGAAACTTTTGATTCAAACTTAGGAGACAAACATATTAGAACCTTTTCAACCACAACAGCCTCTTTTCTTTATTCACCCAAGTTTTTCATACAATTAACAATTTCATCTATATGTAGGAAATAGTTAGCTACACTTTCATCATTGTATATTCTGAGATTCTCATACTGAACTCTGAGGGTTTGAAGTTTTGCTTGTTTTACCTGTTCATCACCTTCATAGCTCAGAACGATCTTGTCCCATATTTCCTTAGTGGATTTATACTGCATAACCTTGACGAATTCCGATTGAGATAGACATCCTAATAGAGTATTGACTGCTTTTGCATTGGTTTCATATTTCTTCTTCTCAGACGGATCTGTTGGAGTTGCTGATGGAAATGTGTACCCTGTATCTATGATATCCTAGACTTCTATACCAAGAGATTGAATATAGGTTGTGACTCTTACCTTCCAATAGACAAAGTTGGTCCCATCAAAAATTGGTGGCCTAATCGATGCTTCTCTCTCGTAGTTTCTCATGATGATAGATCTTCCTTTAAGTGATCAAGCTTCTTCTGAAGGACCAGCTCTGATACCAATTGTTAGAAATAATACCGAGAGGGGGGGGGGTGAATCAGTATTATCAAAATCTTCTCAATTTATACAAATATTTTCAGATCTGACAATTTAAACTTGCATATACCTTCCAAACTTATAATTTAATTTATCCTTCAGATGTTTTTCATTAATTTGTATGTGAGAAACATAGAATAATGAGCAGGAAAACAAAATAGATAGTCACACCAAGGAACACAAGATGTAAGGTGGAAACCCAATGTGGGTGAAAACCACCTACTGCAATATGTCTCTACCTTCTTTCAATTAGAAACTTCTTCTTACAATGATTTTGTACTGGTGCAGTCTTTTACCAGTATGCAAGCTGCAACCTGCAGAGAGCTACAACTCTCTCTCTCGTTTTCCAGCTTCTTCTGGAAGGGAGAAACAACCCCCTTAGCTTTTGTACTGCCTGAAATACTAGTATGTAGGTGCTGACCTACAGAAGGCTACAACCTTCTCTTTTCTTCCAGGGACCACGTTTCATAAATTTTCAAACTAGATCCAAAACATCAAGTACATGTACATCACCCAATCTCCAGAAAATAACACCAGTAACCAGACACCAATTTAGATCCAGATCTCTGCAGAAATAGATAAAAGACAGCTAAAATATATTTCAAGAAAGGTCTGCAACTTCACCGAAGGAAACCTGCAGATATCCGCAGTTCTTCTATGTTTAGACCGTGCATCTCCACACCTGCACTGTCTACCTGACAGTGCACCTTCGCACCTGATCAATCTATTGCGCTGCGTACCTCCGCACATGATCAATCTACTGCGTTGTGCACCTCCGCACTTGCGCCTTCTGCTGCTTTGCGTACCTTCGCACCTGATCCTTATACTGCGCTGCATACCTCCGCACCTGCGCCTTCTGCTGTGCTGCATCCCTTCGCACCTGTGCTATGGATCGCCTCCGGACCTTCAAATAAAGCCAAATTATCAGTCCTGCAATGTGCCAAAGACTATCGGATCCATAGATCTGATCATGCGCCAAAGAGATTACAACCTATCAATAGATCCGCCTTACAATTTACAATTTTCACCTTGATTTAGATCTAGCTTTTCAAACCGATCACCCAAAATTTCAGATCTTAAGATATTCAATTTTCACTTGTGACTAGCCAAAAGATCTCCTTTCCTTTTTATAGGCAAGTCCTTACTCAAACCATGGATCAAAACCATAGAAAAATAATACAAGGGATCCAAAACCTGGGTTCATATTTTAGATGCCAAAACCACGGACCAAAACCATAGGATCAAAAACGTCGGACTAAATACCATGGACCAAACATAAGACATGCGTTTTTCTCTGCATGAAAGTCCGTGCATTTTAGGTTCACACCTTTTGTGTGGGATACCTGCGAACATATCCACACCTTTTCAACGGTTCTCCTGCGCAACCTGTCGATGATCGCATATTTTGATTTGTGCACCTACCAAACCAGAGAATAACTTTGCTGCACTATAATTTATCATCTGAGATGAGTGGGTTGCCATCAAGTACAACAAATGCCAACAGTTTGAACATCCAATGAGCAAAATTATGTGGTTACACCATGTTGTCTCTTTTTTAAGTAATTTTTTTTCATGTTGTTAGAGCTTATCACATTAGAGGGTTTCCATTAGATACCTCTTAGCTCAATTTCCTTGCTACTCTAAGAAAATATCATAAAAAGATTTTGAAAAGTGCTATTGTTCCTCATTATTGTAGCCATTGGACCCCTAATACAACATTAGCATCAACCATTTCGATTTTTATAATGGGAATATGCAATAAATACTCCCCCATAGTCTGCCTAATACTATGCAACTTCCATAAACAATTTATGGTACCTCCATTTAGAATCATTACTTGAAACTCTAGAGTTAGAAATACAAAGCAATTGAGACATTTATCTAATTTTTAATTGATGAAATTATGGGTACTACTAGAATCAATCAACATTGTTACCTTTTTTATTTTTGATATATCTTTCAATCTTGAGGGTTTTTAGAATACTAATGTTAGCCAATGCATGAAAATATATCATTGGAGTAGTCTCTTCTAGCTCTAGATCTTCTAATCATTCTAATTATTGATTTTCTTCCTCTTAATAAGCTACATATAATTATTTATTCTCACTGAATATTGTACTTCTAATTGTCACTATTGAAATATAGTCCCTCTTCCGTTCTTTTGTCCACTTGCTAAGATGTCAACCTTGTCAGTTGAAATCATTCAAAATGAAAAGTATAGAACATAGAAATACATTATTAAAAACATAATCTATATAATTTTAAATATAAAATTATAATGTCTTAACTATCATGGAGGAGACTCTAAACGAATCTCAATCATACTTTATTAATTTTATAAAGACATCATTGATGTGTTTCCTTCTTGAATTGAAAAATATGTTTTATGAGCAATTATTTAAAGAATTTGTTGCACAACTAGGTTTAATTTTTTTATGAGAACTTACTTTATATTTTCTACACTTTAGTTTATCATGATTGTTGGGCCTCAAATATGCCCATTTTTCCACCATATAATATCACTATTCATAACCTAAATTCCTATATTTTTAACTCATTTCACACCATAATTCCACAACTTGCCGCTAATTCAAACCTCACACTTTGTGGTTGATTATCATTAATTTTCTTGACTTTTAAATGAGTAGTGATGACTTTACTATGATTTTCTAATTATGGTTTTGCCAAGATTATTTATTGCAGGGATCCATTGCCAAAATTCTTCATAATTCAATTAAACTAGTTGCTACAGGTTGAGTACAAAATTATTGTAGATTGAACTCTCATTTTGTGATCAAATGAATATGAATCTTGGATTCCGATACATGGGTTTTGTTCAAAGTAACCTCATTCAAGTATCACAAAAACAATTTTTCAAAATTCATCACCATGAAGAATTTATGGTCAACGAAATTTTTAAGTACAGAATCAAGAACTAGAATTATGGGTTTGACGGTTTTGAATTAGCCACGGTTTTGGATATTTCGGGTTAAAGACTTATTCATGTATTTTTCAAGCCATATGGAATTGCAATCAGATGGTCTAGATCTCATTAAAGCTATGCATGGATCATGATATTTCCCAAGGCAAATTTTCCATAACCAAATTCCAGAAAAATCATTTGAAATGTATTTTTGATGGCATATGGCTAAGATCAGATCCTTGAGTTCAAGATCTCAAAATGTAAAAGCATAGTATATATTTCAGTCACCTAGTACTAGAGGGGGAGTTACAGGTCACGCATATAGGAGAGTTACGTAGGATAGGAATCTCAACTATAGGGTTCATGTACATTGAACTCTCTTTTTGGATGAATTAATAAAAGGTAATGAAATTGTTGTAGCCTTGGTGTCCATTTCATGAATTGAGCTCAGACATATAGCACATGGACCAGAAAGGCCACCTAAACCCATCGTGTTTGTAGGGTTAACATAGATTATGTAAGTGTGTTTATTTCCTATTTATATTTTATTCCTTAAAAATGGTTTGAAGTATATTTAATTGCTTTGTCAATTTATTTCTGCATTCTAGATTATGTAATAGCCTTCTAATTTATGGTGTGATCCCAAGAATAGTTTTGTGTAGGAAGTGTGGTTTTCTTCAGTCAATATATTTACATTTCTTTTTTTTGAACCAGTGACCTATCGCAAGGAGTGCCTTAACAGTGCACCCATTCACCGTCAATCCAAACCCCCGTGGGCGTCAATAGATTTACATTTCATTTCCAAATCATTTTTTAAAATAAATTTCATAATTTCTGCATTTGATTTCATACCTACGCTTCCTTACTGTATTTTCATAAATCTGGAAAGGAACAACAATTATATCATTGCTGAGTCTTTGCGAGCAGAGGAACATTGTCGCTAAGCTCTCCTATACATGAACAATTTTGTGATTACACTTTTACAGTCATGAATATTTAGAAATGGAACTTTTCAATTTAAAATGAATCCTTAAAGAGAAGAAATTATCATGTTTCAAACTTAATCTCTTGATTCAAATTTAAATACATTTTCATTATTTATGATCATGTATGTTTATCAACAGCACAATGTTCCTGTAGCATTGTGCTTGGCGTGGAATTTCCATAATCGATTAGAGACAAAGTGGTATTTGTTAGTATAGGGCGTGTGTTAATGATTTAGGGATTGAATGCCATTTAAAATGTAGTTGTTTTAATTTCTTGTGTGAGCTTTATTTGAATTGTAGTGCAATAATCATTTGAATAGATAGTTGGTTATTTGCTTGAATTCATAGGAAGCTTTAATTATATTTACTTTTGTTCATTATTAGATAAAGTAAACTAGAAATAGTAATTATGTACTTGATTCAATACTTTAATCTAGAATTTCTTAAATGTTATCTTAGGCTAGATGCTCTGATCCTATGTTGCCTACACTTGTACCTCGAAGCTTACGAGCCCTAGATTTATAATTTAATGTTGGAATTATAACACATATAATTTCCCCAACATTTTTGGCACCTTTGCTGGGGAGGTGCTAAAGGGATTAGAGCATAGTTTCTTTCACAAGTTTTCAGTGTGATCTTAGTTGCATGGAAACTAGAGGGTGGAGAAGATTGTAAGATGTGAGTGAAAAGCCACACATCCACTATGGTGGGGTCACTCCCAAGTTTGGTTGTACAAGTAAGTAAGGAGTTCAAGTTTGGTGATTTTTATTGCAATTAGTAGTTTTAATTCATTTAAATTAAAAATTCAATCTCTTTAAAGATAAAACATTTTTGGGGTGCTTTAAGAAACCCTATGTACTAACTCATGTTGCGAGATATGGATCATCAACTAGCAGGAGAAATTCAAGAATGATTGAGAGCTTGAAGAATGTTCCTCGAAGTACTTTCTTAAACCCTAGAATTAGTTGGGATATCTGCCTCTCAGGAAGAGTTCATCTTGATCACATTTAGGAAATTATCTCTCTCTAGAGACATAAAAGATTTTGGAAGTCTCCCTTGATTTCTCTTGCATATCTACCAAGGATATCAAGAAATCATGTACCAAATATGATAAGGAGAATCCTGCTGAACTTGAGATCGAGGAACTTTCATCGTGCCCATCAACAATCCTTGTATTCATTCCAGAGGCCAATTATCAAAGTTTTCCTAGCATGATAGAGGAGGAATTTTGGAGTGGTCCAAATGAAGAAATGAAAATACCACCAATATACATCGAGCATTGGTTCCAGAACACAATCCAGTCAAAGTATCACTCTCATCTTCAAATGCTCTTTGTATCGCATCTTTCAAAATTGCTGATTTTTCATGCTCATGTACCTTCTAAAGTTTATATGTTAAATTTGGGCATGAATATATCTTTGTACCTAATCTGCACATGGCTTCATTGGAAGTTTTCTGTCACTTGAAGGAGGACGTCTTTCTCTAGTAGAGTAGGAAATTTAGTATTGTAATAAATAAATAAATGAAAATAGTAAAGAAAAAAATAAGTCTTTTTGTGAAAACCAGAGCTTGTCTGATGCAATTGGACATGGACTTTGCTTGAAAACTAGGTAACTGTTGGGCAAGGTTCCCAATGAAGTTTGTAAATTTGTATGATTTCTTCAAATCATGTATCTTTCAATTCATTATGTTTATTCTTGATTTGGTTGATGTGGGATCCCTTAAGGCCCACCTACCAACGAGCCTTGTCCCATCGACATCAACACATTAGCTAGGATCAATGTTAGGGTTAGATAAGGTACCTAGGAGAATTTATGCCTTAATGGAAGGTTCCCTTGTCATATACTAAGGAAATACATCAATTTTTCTTGGTGGATGAATTCTGTAGTACATTCAACTTCGACAAATCCATTCATGGCTAGTAGAAGTAATCCAATGATTCTTTATTATGTTTGATATCAACATCATTTATTCACATATGCAAGATTTCACATGGGTATGTATTAGTTGAAGAATATATGGTTTTGTGATCTCAACACAGATTTGCAGTAGTTTGGATCATTGTATCAAAATTTCCATTTTCATTTGAAGCAGTATATTCATTTTAGTAAAGGATTCCATATAGCAGTTTGGCCATTCATTTGTAGCAACAATCACCTTTCCTTAGTTGTTTGGGGACATATAACTCCTCATGCATGGGGGAGAAGGGGACCTTTATTTCATCCTTAAACCATTTTTTTCATTCTTTAGCCCTTCAATTCATCCTTCAACCTTCTTCAGCAGACAAATCAACTCCAACCATTCCATCCTCCACTTCATCTTGCAACATCGAGCATATAAACGACAAAGGTAAAACATGAGGTAAAGTTGGCTTAAGATTCTCTAATTCAATAGAAGGTTTAAGAAACTTATTGATTAACCACTTCTCATTCCATGCATTTTATCTTTCATAAATCATTATCCTTTCATTTTCCTTCCATTTTTCACTCATAATAAAATGACTTATACTCTGATTACAAGACCATGTAAAAGCTTATCCTTATGGTATATTAATAAAGGCAGTCTCTATAGTGTATTCTCCTCCCATGATAAAAAACAAAATTAATTGGAGGATGAAGCCATTAATTCCATGAAATGATAAAGGAAACCACCTATAAGAATTGGCCTTGCAATGATAGAGTATGCAAGAATCTATTCACATACTTACCATCTCCATCACCACATCATTTCATCCATCGTCTTTTCCTCATCCATCCCTTTCTTGTCCTCAATTTGTATTGCTCAGTAAATTAGTATGATATTTTAAATATGAAGAGTGCCACTCCACAAGAACTAGCACCTCCAAATATTCAAGTAGTTCCACTCCACAAGAACCAACACCTCCAAATATTCAAGCAGTGTTGCTCTACAAGAACCAATACCTCCAAATATTTAAGCAATGTTGTCCCACAAGAACCATCATCTACAAAATAATGTCAAGAATATGTTAATGAGCAAGGGATTTGTTTGCATGAGGACATGAAAATCCAAAGGCATGGGGGGGTGTTGGGCCTCAAATATGCCCATTTTTTCCACAATACAATAGCACTATTCATAACCTAAATTCCTATATTTTTAACTCATTTCACACCATAATTCCACAACTTGTCGCCAATTCATATCTTACACTTTGTGGTTGGCTATCATTAGTTTTATTGAGTTTTCAGTGATTAGAGATGAATTTTCCATGATTTTCTAATGATGTTCTTGCCAATATTATTTACTGCAAGGATCTATTGTCAAAATTCTTCATAGTTCAATTAAACTAGTTGCTACAGGTTAAGTACATAATTCATGTAGATTAAAATCTCATTTTTTATCAAATGAAGAAGAATATCGAGATTATGAAACATGGGGTTTGTTCAAAGTACCCTCTTTTAGGTAACCTGAAAAGCATTTGTCAAAATTCATCGCCACGGAGAAGTTATGGTCAATGGAATTTTTAAGTACAAAATCGAGTACCAAAATTTTGGGTTAAGTACACAATTTAGGGTTTTGACGGTTTCGGATTAGCCACAATTTTGGATATATCATGTTAAAGAATTATTCATTTCTTTTTCAAGCCATATGGAGCTGTAATCATATATTCTAGATCTCAATCAAGCTATGCATGGATCATGGGATTGCCCAAGATAAATTTGCCATAACAAAATTCCATAAAAATCAATTGAAATGTATTCTTTTTGGCATATGGCTAAGATCAGATCCTTGAGTTCATGATCTCAAACTGTAAAAACATAGTATATATATCAGTCACTCAGTACTATAGGGGGAGTTACAGGTTACACATATAGGAGAGTTACATAGGAGAGGAAGCACAACTACAGGTTTGTTGTACATTGAACTCTGTTTTTGGATGAATTAATAAAAGGTGTTGAAATTGTTATAGCCTTGGTGTCCATTTCATGAATTGAGCTTAGACCTGCTGTTGAGAAATGGCAACAAGAAATTCCAGTTTAATTTGTCCTTGAATTAAACTGTGAATTAAAATAGAATTATTTTCTTATATAATTTTGAAAATAATTAATTAAGTTTAATTAACTTAATTAATTTAGGAAATTCGAATTGGAAGTCTTTTAGAAGACATTTATATGTTCTAACTTATAGGAGTTAAGGATGAGTTATGAATGAGTTGTAATTATTTAACTCATTTTATTGAGTTAAGTATAGTTAATTTAGTTCCAATCAATTTCAAGAAATAATAGTGAGTAAACAGTCAGTTGGGACACTATTGACCTAATTAGTGTTACTCTAGTTAACTGAAGATTCCACCATCAGAAACTCATGCATGTTCGATTCTGAGGAAGACCCAGTTGAGACAAGAGTGCAGGGACAGTGTACTATTTGTTTTATATTTTTCTGAGTTGCATTGATAGTGTAGGCAATCATGAACTGATCCTTGAGGGATTGCACTATTTTTAGAGGCTTTATTTCCCTTTAAATACAAGCTATCCTTCATAGGAAACACACATTGGAATAGAGACTTGGAGAGCTCATGAATTGGCTAAGATTTGACCTTGAGCTTGCTTATGAGTTAGAGATAGAATTTGCTGAGTGTTGGGACTGTTCTAGAGAGAACAAGCATTGTAATTTCATCTTGATTTTATGGATTAATACAAAACAGATAGTGGGGTTTTGAGCTTTGGCTTTCCTCGGATATTTATTGTGTTATGTGCCTTTGATTATCTTCCTCTATTGATTATTGTTTGCTCGATGTTTATGGGCTTCCGCTGTAAAGAGTAGAAGTAGATTCTTGTCTCTTATTTTAGTAGATTATATGAGCTTGTGAATCTACAAGATTTTCTACACCTGCAGCGCATGGATAGGAAAGGTCGCCTGAACCCATCGTGTTTACAGGGTTAACATAGATTATGTAAGTGTGTTTATTTCCTTTTTATATTTTATTCCTTGCAAATGGTTTGAAGTAGATTTAATTGCTTTGTCAATTTATTTCTCCATTCTAGATTATATAATTGCCTTTTGGTTTATGGTGTGATCTCGGGAATAGTTTTGTGTATGAAGTGTGTTTGTCTTCAGTCAATAGCAGGGAAAATTTTAATGATGGAAAATTATCTTGAATTTTAAAAACATTGACAAATATCACTAGTCCCTAATATGCAAACTATAAAATGTTTATTGATATATTTGTAAAATTATTCAGATTTATAATGATTTTATATATATTCTCTATATATGTTGGCAATTTTTAAGGAAAAATAATTTTATATTGTAAAATTTGGGGGAATCATTTTTAGAAAAAATGGAAATTGGAAAATATTTTCTTGGAAAAATCATGGAAAATTAGCCCACCGATGAATATTAGCCCCTAAAATTTTCCTCGGTCAATAGATTTACATTTCATTTCCAAATCGTTTTTTAAATAGATTTCAAAATTTTTGCATATGATTTCGTAATTAAGCTTCCTTACTCTGTTTTCATAAATCTGGAAAGGAACAAAAAGTATATCATCATTGAGTGTTTGCGAGTAAAGAAGTATTATCGTTAATATCTCTCGTACATGAACAATTTCATGATTACACTTTTACAGTCATGAATATTTAGAAAGAGAGCTTTTCAATTTAAAATTAATCCTTAAAGAAAAGAAATTATCGTGTTTCAAACTTAATATCTTGATTTCAATGGAAATATGTTTTCATTATTTTATGACCATGTATGTTTATCAACAACACCAGGTTTCTGTAGCATTGTGCTATGTTTGGAATGTCCAAAATCGGTTAGAGACAGAGTGTTATTTGTTAGTATAGAGCATGTGTTAATGCTTTAGGGATTGAATTCCATTTACAATGTAGTTGTTTTAATTTCCCGTGTGAGCTTTATTTGAATTGTAGTGAAATAATCATTTGACTAGATAGTTGGTTATTTTCTTGAATTCATAGGAAGCTTTAATTATATTTATATATGTTCATCATTATATAAATTAAACTAAAAACAATAATTTTGTACTCGATTTAGTACCTTATTATAGAATTTCTTAGATGTCAGTTTTGGCTAGACGCTCTGATCCCATGTTACCTGCGCTTGTATTTCACATTATTATAGAAAATCAGTAGAGACCTTTCCCAATGTTGCATGTCACAAACCATATTTACATCTTGTGATTCACTACATTCTCTTCATTAGATTGAATATTTCCATGTGGTGTGAAATAAATATCCACGTTTTATATGTGGTGAGTATCATTTTTTAGATAACTGTAATATAGTTACTATAAATATTGATAAAAATGTTGTGCACATTTAAATTAAGGTTGATGTAAGACATGCTACTCGGTTATGACATGTTAGTTGCAATGGAAATCTTGAAAATTAAAAATCTAATCACTAATAAGAATTATGAGAGGGACTTATTGAACATTTTAGGACATGGCATAAAAGGATGAAAGGTAGACAATCAAATTGTCTTCTTGAACATATTATTTTTATTTATTGAAAATTGGTGTAACTTAAAAAATGGTATTTTTCTAAGATTGGTATGTTATTTTTAAACATAATGCATATCTTTGCATTAGGCCCCGGGTTTGGCATGTATATGGTGGAATTTTTTTTAAAAAATTTGTATGATTGTAGATAGCAGATGAATTTCATGCATTATTATTTTTCCATAATTTTTAATGTTGAATCTATATTTCTTTTGTTAAATTAAGAAACACAATGAAACCTAAAAAATGATGAGGTCAACCGCTAGGGTCTGCTATGAGGGTCTTAACATATTTTTTTATTATTATTATTATTATTTACTATTACTATTACTTACAGGTATTCGTCTATTAATGTGAGTTCTTTTTTGGTTTCAAAATAAGTGAAACAATTAGAAGTTATAGCGGAAATAAAAGAGCTATGTTTTTTTATAAATTTGATATATATCCAAAACTTTAATAAAAAGTAATTAATCTATGTAAAACATATATATATTCAGAATCTAAACATAGATCTCTATAAATGTTTTACATTTCATTAGCAATAAAGGCATAAGCATATACAAAATCATGGCTAAAAATAAAGAAGTTGTAAAAATGGGTATGTTTTTTATTAGGCAGACCAAAACAAGAGGTTTATCAATCCAAACCTAAAACCAAAGTGACCACTTCATCCACCACGTAATTAAAAAAGGTATTTTCTCCAAATATTTTTTTAAATTAATAAAGCGCACATGTTTTATAAAATGTGCATGAGTCATATAACATGCACACACTCCTTTTCCATCTTCCTCTTTGTTTCTCTCTCTATCTCTCCTTGCTTCCCTATCTCACTCTACCTCCCTCTTCATCCTTTTCTCTTTATTTATCTATTTCTAACTCTCTCCTTATGACTCCCTCCTATATCAACTTC